>WAAB01013982.1:92518-158690 GCA_013389865.1 Piaya cayana | reverse complement strand
ATCCAGTTCCAACCCCACCGCCAAAGAGGAGGAGGAGGGCAGACTGGATGGGCAGGTTCCCATACATCCCATTAACTGCTCTGGGGGTATGCACATGGGATTGCACATGGAGAGGTTATGTGGGGGGGGTCCCTGGGGCTGTGAGGAGGCTGACAGCATGCTATGGAATGAGACTGGCAGGTCTCAGCTTGGGAGGAAGCAGCAGGGAAAAGTGGACCTGGCTGGCTCCTGGACTATTTTGTGTGCTCCCGCTCCCCACCTTGCCTCAGTTTCTCTCCTGCTGGGGCTGAGCATACTCTCTGCCCCATGGTGCTGGCACAGCCACCCTCAGGGCTGAAGCCTGTTTGTCCTCAGCCCAAGGCTGGCTGGGTGAGGCTCCAGCTGCCCTCCCCTATTTTCTACCAGGCCCAGATCTCCCACTACGCCGACTCTGTTGCCTTCCACTTGGCCAAGATCCTGGAGTCAGACAAGCACTCGGTTGTGATCTCCTCTGCAAAGTAAGGACGGGGCTGGCAATGGGAGTGCCCGAGCCCCACCACTGGACTTGTGGAATGTCTCCAGGGGTGCTGAGGTTCCCCCAGGCCAGGCTGTACCCTCTCTGGCCAACAGTGGCTGCCAGCTGTACAAATAACCTAGCAAATAACCCCGTCACTGCCCCTCTGGTACAGGGGGGCAATATCCCATCAGCCCCCCTGGATGGCATCTGTGCTCAGCTGGTGCTGTTGTGCCCCTCTCCACCCTCCTGCTGCTTCCCTTGGCAGGTTCCTCTGCGGCACCATCAATGACTTTGTGGCCGAAGTCGGCCAAGCTTACAAGAGAGCAACCGAGAACAAGCAGGAGGCTGAGCTGATGGCGCGGAAGGTGTGTTGCAGAGGATCTGGAGGACTGGGATGTCCCAGATGGCACAGGCCTTGGGCAGTGGTCGGGCTGGTGAGGTTGCTGTGGGTTGCTTCTTTGCATGCATTGGGTAGGTGGTGCTGCACTTGGGGTGCTCAAGCATGCAGAATGCCCAGGCATGGGGTCCCCAGGTGCTCAGTGGTCCCCAGATTGCTCAGGTGCTTGGGGTGCCCAGACATACAAAGTGTCCAGGCAAGCATGTGGTGTCCTTGCACACTGGTTCCCCCAGGGGGTGTCTGGTCAAAGATGGGGTGTCCTGATGCTTGGGGTGCCCTCATGCTTGGGGTGCTCACATGCCATAGGTGCCCAGGCAAGCACGGGCTACCCAGGGAAGCACCTAGCAGCGGTGCTGGGCAGCAGCTTGCACCAGGGTGCTGAGTGCAGTGACGTCCTGCAGTGTGCCATGCTGAATGAGAAACTGGACTCACTGGTGCGGGAGCTGAATGAGGAGGCTCAGGCCATCGTGGTCCCTGAAGGAATGGCACAGGCCACTCCTGCCAACAGCAAGGAGCACGAGAAAGGTGGTAGCTTCAACCCCAGCTCTGTGCCTCGCATCTTCAAATCCAAGGAGCAGCTCATGCTGCGGGCAAACAGCCTGAAAAAAGCCCTGCGGCAGATCATTGAGCAGGCAGAGAAAGGTGAGGGGGTGGTGGGAGCTAGCAGCTTGCGTGGTATTGCAGCAGCCTGGCACGGGCTGCAGAGCCACTCCACCTTGGGGACAGACCTGTGACTTGGTTTTCTTGGCTGGATCCTTGGGGTGGCCACAGAGCCATGCAATCCAAAGGTGTCAGCCCTTCTTTGATGCTTGGCCTGGCTAAGGGAGGTCCCCCATGCAGGGGACCCCCCCAGCCCTGCCTGGCATAAGCCCACAGGGCTGACCTGGGGAGGGGCTGTAGGGCCATGGGGCTACCCAGGACTAATTGTCAATGTCCCTGTTTGCATCCAGCTGTGGACGAGCAGAACAAGCAGACTCAAGACTACCAGAGCAACGTGGGCCCCAGCAAGAAGAACAGCTCAGAGGAGATCAACAAGGAGGAGGAGAGTCTCAGTAAGATGCCAGCAGGGCATGTGGCTTTTCTGGGGGCATGGGGCTGAGCCATGGGATGGGCTCAGGGTGAGGGCCAGTTCAACATCTGCCTCCTCTCCCCAACCTGGCCAGGTTCCCGGCAGGAGTTGTTGACCTCTGTGTCTTCTTCCATCATGCTAGACCGGCCGGACACCTTAGTCAGCCTGCAGTTCCCTGAAGACCCCAGGGGCTTGTAAGTCTGAAGTCCTATCTGCCCTGGAGCCCCCAGCCCAACCTTGCTGCCCATCATGGAGTGGGAGTAGAGCTGGGACCACACTGCCTCATGGAGATGGCAACTAGGACATCCTCTTCCCACCAGTGTGGCATTCCCTGTGCCCAGCTCTCCCTGGCCTGGTGATGCCCGTGCCAGGGAAGCCTGTGTGTGCCCCAGTGCACGACCTCTTGCTGCCAGCCCCTCGGCCAGCACTGTGCCCATGCTGGGAGCCTGGGGCTGCCATCCTGCCCAGTGTAGTCAGGTCCTGCGTGTCCCACGGGTGCTTCCCCCATGGGAACTGAGGTGGCTCAGCCATCCCTGCTGGCTTGAGTCAGGCTTCCCAGTGCCAACCCCTGCAGGAACTCACACTGCAGCTCTGGCACGACTTATACCTCATCCCCCAGTGCCAGCCCAGAGGTTGCTTGCATGCAGCTGCCTCCCAATTTGTCCACCCTGTCTGCTGATTTCAGCCACTTCTCAGAGAAATGCGTTATGAATAATTACTTCGGCATTGGTCTGGATGCAAAGATCTCCCTGGAGTTCAACAACAAACGGGATGAGCACCCTAAGAAGTGCAGGTTGGCTGAAAACCCCCAGATTACCCTGCAAAAAGTGTTTACTCCCCCCTCACCCCGGCTCTCTGATTCCCACTCGAAGAGGGACCATCAGGATGCTGGGAGCCATGGGGGTAGCTCAGGGTTGCTGTGCCTGGCTGGGGACCCTTTACTATGGCACGTTTTCCACCTACAGCCAGTGCTTCATTGCTAGGGTGAACACCCTTGGGAGGACAGTAGATTGCTTGTGAAGGGGGATGGCTGCTGCCAGGCTCCGGCTGCCGATGCTCAGTGGGTGTGTGAAGAGGCAAAGGAGGGTTTGATGGGATTTACCCACTCTGCATCTCAGTAGAGGAGACATTGACAGGCTGGTGTGGAAGGGTGCATGTCTGGGTGCCACGTGCTGCAGCCTGCATCTCTCAAGAGGCAGTGGGCAGCCTGGGAGTGGGGAAACTGAGGCAGACACAGGGCCAGTGGTCCAGGCTGGCTGGTCCAGCCCCATGCCCCAGGGAGGATGCAGAGACTGCAGCAAGCGAGGGGGGATCCTGCAGCCTCTCTCCCTGTCACACTTCACCGTGCAGCAGCCGCACCAAGAACATGATGTGGTACGGGGTGCTGGGCACGAAGGAGCTCCTGCAGCGCACCTACAAGAACCTGGAGCAGAGGGTGCAGCTGGAGGTACGGGGCTGGGACAAACAGGGATGGGGCAGGGGGCAGTGGTGCCGCAGCCCCCCAGGCTCAGCCCTCTCTTGCAGTGCGACGGGGTGCCCATCTCACTGCCCAGCCTTCAGGGCATTGCTGTCCTCAACATCCCCAGCTATGCTGGAGGCATCAACTTCTGGGGAGGCACCAAGGAGGACAATGTGAGTGTCATTGCCCACAGGGCAGGAGGGTGAACAAGAAGTACTGTCCCAGGGAACTGGGAGCCCTTTGGCAGGTGTCTGGGCTGCCTTGGGCACACGTAGGTGGAAGATCAGGGTCTCAAAATGAGACTTGTACTGATCCTCTGCAGAACTTCGGGGCTCCATCCTTTGATGACAAGAAGCTGGAGGTGGTGGCTGTCTTTGGCAGCATCCAGATGGCCGTGTCGCGTGTCATCAACCTCCAGCACCACCGCATCGCACAGGTAGGGGCAAGGAAGCCTGCATAGTGCCAGAGGGCTTTGGGGGCACCAGTGGAACCTGTGCAGGTGCGGCTCAGCAGAGCTTCTGGCTGGCAGTGGTGTGGCCTTGGGAGGCTCTTCAGCTTTAGCACAGGGGCTGAAGACAGCAGCACGGTGCCAGACACAATGTCAACCCCAGGCTGTCCACCCCACAGTGCCGTGTGGTGAAGATTACCATCCGTGGGGATGAGGGTGTCCCTGTGCAGGTGGATGGAGAAGCCTGGATCCAACCGCCTGGCATCATCAAGATCCAGCACAAGAACCGGGCCCAGATGCTCACGAGGGACCGGGTGAGCTCAGGATCTCACAGCCCCCACAGCAAGGTAGTGCTGGAGCACAAGGAGGTGTGACAGACTGAGAAGGGGTGTCTCCATCCCCCACAGGCGTTTGAAAGCACCCTCAAGTCCTGGGAGGACAAGCAGAAGGGGGAGAGCTACCGAGCAGCTACCCGACCACGGCTCAGCTCCCAGCAGTCCATGGAGTACCTGACCGAAGAGGAGAGCAGCCTCTTGCAGCAGGTCTCTCGGGTCGCCGAGACCCTCATTGCCAGGTCAGGCTGCAAGATGGGTGGATGTGGTGGGCAGAGGGAACTGGGGTGCTTTGCCGTGACTGTACAGAGCTCCAGTGGTCTTCTAGGCCCATGCTGCCTGTCCAGCCCTGGGGAGCTCCAGCCCCTCTTCCCCACAGGATCCATGAGGCAGCCAAGGCTCACAAAGCTGTGGAGCAGGAGCTGGCACATGCAGTTAACACCAGCTCTCTGGCGCTGAGTGAAGCCCTCTCCAACAAAGCCGCTGGCAGCTCGGAGGTGAGCTTGGGTTGGGGGTGCAAGCTTCACCTGGCCACCCTGAGACCACAATGCTTAAGGAGTCACCCTCCTCACTCCCGCCCCAGTTTCTCAGTAGGAATGCAGCAGTGGAGGTGGTGCTGAGCATCAAGGAGTTGTATTCCGAGACCAGGACATTTCTGGAAGGGAAGGCGGTGAGTTGGGGGGGCTGGAGTTCTCCCCAGGTCCGGAAATGGAGGGATTTGGTACCCTTGGCCGGCACCTCTGGGTACGGCAGCAGGGCTGGGGACTCTCCCTATCCCCCACAGCTGGACTCGCCGCAGGAGGAGGAGGCACTGCACGGCCCCCTGAGTATTCTGGGCCAGGAGCTGCAGAGGCTGCTGGATATCCACTGGCTGGGCCCCATTGCCCACCCTGCTGAGGAGGTGGGTGCACAGGGACTGGGAAAGTGCAGCCCACCAGCTGGCCCCACTGGGGCTGCGGCACCCTGCTCAGCCAGTTTCTTGCAGGAAATTGCCAGCAGCACAAATAAGGGCAGCTTCAAGCTTCGCCTCAACATCCCCAAGCCTAAGAAGGACAAGGAGAAGATGCAAAAGCAGAAAGCCAACAGCACACTCCCAGGTAAAGCAGACGGCATAGCAGAGAGGGAGATGGGCACAGCCCACCCTGGTAGGGACACCCAAGCACTGGCCTGTCAGTCTCCTGTCCTGGGCATGCTGTGGAGGCAGACAGGGCATGGCCTGGCTGTCTGGGGATGTTACCTTTGTCAACCACAGCCCCTTTGAGCTTAATTTTTCTGCTGCTGGATGCACTGAACTCCCCCACACTGTAACTGCAAGGGGGAGGAGAGGGCTATGGTACAGCTCACTCCTTGGGGTAAGTCCCTGCCCCAGGGCTGGGGGTGTCTTCTTGCAGGGATGAAGCTCAGATGCTCTGTAAGTGAGCTAAGGAGAGGAGAGAACTCTCCAGCCTGAGGCTGGTGTGGCCTCTGGCCCTGCCAGAGTTGTGGCTTGGAGGAGGGATGCTGAAGAACACCCTTGTCTGCCTGCTGCCTGCCCTGCGCGTCCAGCTGCCTTGCAGGGACCCCGTCCACCTCTGTGATTTTCCTCCTTGCTAGCAGATAAGTGGGGCTCTGAGGAGGTTGCAGCTTGGCTGGAAGCGCTTGGTTTAGGGGAATATAGAGAGATTTTTGTCCGGCATGACGTCCAGGGCTCCGAGTTGATCCTGCTGGAGAGGAGAGACCTGAAGGTACAACCCCCCATCCCTAATGCACCCTGAGGGACCCCCAGCCCTGGGGAGTGTGGTGTCCTCTCCCTATCCCTTGTGGAGGGTGCCTCTGCACCCAGGCTCAGCACTGAGCTTGCACCTCTTGCTAAGCTTGAAGCAAGAGAGCACCCCCAAGCTTGCCAAGGCTCTGTATACCTTTCCAAAGGATCAACAGAACAATGCCCTCTCCTGCATCAAGGCAGACACATGCTTGCAAGAGGATTGCTTGCAAGGACCATGCTCTGGCAGGGAGAGCATGGACAGCCAGGCTTTGCAGCCTTGTCTTTTGCCCCACAGCTTCCCTGCCAGCAAAAGCTGAGGGCTGACTCCTCACCCCCAACTGAGCACTTCAGCTCCCTCTCTCCCTCCTGCAGGATCTGGGGATCACAAAAGTGGGCCACATGAAGAGAATCCTCCAGGCCATTAAGGAGCTCAGCAACCCACCCTAGGCCAACAGCAAGACAGCATCCCACCCCTGCACTGGCTGCTGCCCCAAGTGACCAGGGCTTGGGCAGGGGGGCTGGAGGTCCCTTGCTGTGCCACATGTGTATGGAGCCCCCTGCTTGCCTCGCTTTCTCTGTTTGTTGCCCAGTGTCCCTGGAACTGCTGCTTCTCCCAAGCCTGTCAGGCTGGAAACACTAAAGCAGAGGTGTTGCCCTGTAGGCAAGATGCAACCTCCCCTTCTCCTTTCCCCCAGCCCCTGGCAGGGTCACTACAGGAGCCAGGGCTGCCATCTGTGTGCCTAGGCTGGGGCCAGAGCAAAGACCCTCCCCATATGGGTGTTTAAGCTGTGTAAATATTTGGAGAAGAGACACTCATTGCTGCTGCTCGTGTAGTGTCATCACTTGGGGGACAAGGGGGGCAGGTAGAAGAAGGGTGATAGGACCTGGCCCTTCCAGACTTTACATCTGAGCTTCCTGCTGTCACATCTTCCTGCTCCTCATCATGCAGCAGCCCTCTAATACCTCCCTCTGGCACAACACAGCAAGGGAATCCACAGCTCAGAGGCTCTGCATAACCATGGAATGGTGGGAGGTGAAAAGGATCTCAAAGCTCAGCCCTGGCTGGGACACCTCCCACTGGATCAGAGGGCCCCATGAAACCTAGTGTTGGACATCTCCAGGGTGCTCGAGGCAGCCTGGAAACCTCACCAAGGAAACATTTCCTCCTAAAATGTCATCTTAATCTCCCTTCTTTCAGGTGAAAACTATTCCCCTTCATCCTATTCCTGCCCTCCCTGATCAAAGATATCCTCCCCAGCTTTCATGAAGCCCCTTTCAGGGCTGGAAGCTGCTCTAAGGTCTCCCTCCAGTCTTCTCCAGGCTGAAGAACCCCCATTCTCAGAGCCTGTCCTTGTATGGGAGGTGCTCCAGCCCTCATATCGTCTCCCTGGAGTCCTCTGGCTCAAGGAGACCAAGTAGGGTCTCAGAAGAGGAGTGTAGAGGGGGAGAATCTCCTCCCTCAACCTCTGACCCCACTTAGTTTGATGCAGTCTTGCATATAGGATAAAATTTCCACACCCTACTCCCTCCTTCCCCCAAGAAGCCACCACCAGAATATAAGGTAAAGAATATTTTATTAACAGCTCCACATGACTTTTTTCCCACCCCATCTCCCACACCCTTCAGTTAAGATTACTTTTTTTTATGTACACAGTACTCCCCTGCCAGAGAGCACCCTGCTATATACAGGCTATTTACAGAGGCAGGGCTATCAGCTCTTCAGTTTCTCCTCCAGCTTGAGCATGTCCATGGGGGTGACTTTGGCAACCTCAAAGAAGACCCTGGAAATAAAGTTGCTGGCTTAGAGCTCAGCCATGCTTCCCATACCCATGAGCCCGCTCCCTGCAGCACACCCAAGGGTGCGTGCCAGTGGTACCACCCTATGCAGAGGTGCAGGCATAAGGTGAAAGCCCATGATACTCACCTGTGTGAGTACTTGGTGCGCACAGCCTTGAGTTTATCATGAGGCTGGTATGTGAGCAGAAAATTCAGCCTCTTCACCAAAGGATGCAGGTCCTGGGCACGGTAACCACTGTAGTACTCCAGCGTAGGTGTCTGCAAAGGGACAGGGAGGCTGAGCTAGGTTCTCTCACTGGCCATGCAGCTGTTGTCTTCCCTCTCCAGCCCCTCACACTGGTCTATCCACTCCTGCACCCTTTGGTTGGGCAAGCACTTACCCAGCCACCAAGGTTCTTCATGGTGAGGGCCAGCAGCAGGCAGCTGGCAGCCAGCTTGGAGGGGCTCTCCCGGGCATAGTCGTACTCCTGCAGGGTCATCTCACAGAGGAAGCGTGCCAGGGTCAGCGTCTCCATGGAAGCACGGGCACACTGCAGCCAGGGAGAAAGGGAAGGGGCTCAGACTTTTGAGCAACACTGCTCCTCCCTGCCCCAAACGTTTTTGGGGCCTGGGGTGCTGCCCCTGGGTCACAGGACAGAGATTCCAGCCCCCCAGCCTGCCACAGACCAGCATCCTCACCCCTCAACACTGGCCAAATTCTCCTTACTGCAAGCTGGGAGCCCAGGGCCTCAGGGATACACATTGCCACCCCAAGGGGTGCCTGGAAGCACACTGACACCAGCCCATCTTCCTGTTGCACCCACCTTAGCAAAGCGTCGCAGGAACCGGTAGGGTATGGGGATGTTGATGTCAAACTTGAGGGTGGTGAGGATGCTTATCTCCATAGCAATGAGCTCTTCACGCTTGTAGGCATCATCGCAGATGTAGAGAAAGTCATCCACACATGGTGGGTACCGCTCCTGTCAAGGCACAACTGCTCAGCATCCTGACTGGGCATCATCCTGGCAACGCTCAGGAAATCCTACCGGTCTGCAGGCCCTGTAAGGACCTGACCTGTCAGACACTGAAAGGATTGTTACCACATCCCGTGGGGCTCATGTGTTGTCTATACTGCCTCTGCCCTCAGCTCTAAATTCAAGCCTTTCTTGCATGAGGTGAACTCGGGTGCCCTGGTGCTCTCTGCAGAGCAGGGAAGAGACAGGTCTCCAGCAACACCAGGAGGCAAGATCCAGCCCACATGAAGGCAGATCACATATAATCATAGAATGCTTTAGGTTGGGACCCTTACAGGTCATCTAGTGCAACCTCCCTGCAGGAGCAGGGACATCATTAATTGGACTGCGTTGCTTAGAGGCCTTTCCAACTTGACCCTGAATGTTTCCAGGGATGCAGCCTTCACTGCCTCCCTGGGCAATCTGGGCCAACCATTATTTCACCATTCTCATTGTAGAAGTTTTCCTTATATGCGTTCTAAATCTCCCCTCCTTAAGTTTAAACTTGTTACTCCTTGTCAAGTCACAACAAGTCTTGATAAAAAGTCTGTCCCCTTCTCTACTGGAAGACCTTTCAGTATCAGATGCTGCTCTGTGGTCCTCCCAAAGCCTTCTCTTCTCCAGGCTGAATAACCCCAACCATCACCCCATCAGCTCTCGGGGCAGTAGGCTGGCACCATGTGGACCTGAACTTCTCCAGTAACCCGTGGACACCAGAAAGACACAGCCCCTTCTGCCCCAGCACCCCAAGACAGCACAGCATGCAAGGAGTCACCTCAAATTTGGAGGCGATGAGGATGGCAGTGCAGCCGATGAGCTGCAGCTTGTCCCTCATGCTCACCACCTCCACCAGGTAGTGGTCCACCAGCTTCACAGCCAGATATAGTGTCTCATGGTTCAGTTCAAAGTTTTCCTGCAAGGATAGGGATAGGGGGTAAGCAGGTGGTGTCCGGCAGGAGGTAGGCCAGAGGTGCCCACATGGCCAGGCTTAGAGAGAGGGATACAGGCTCACGCCTAAGCTGAGGAGAGGGAAGATCAGCTCTGCACTGAGAATGCTCACAGGAGCCTCTGCCAGCACCCTGAGGCCCCACACACCAAAAGCAGGGCAAATGCTGCCCTGCAGAAAGCCAGGACCCCTTTCCCATGCCCGTGTACCTGCACTTCCACCATCCAGTCCACCAGGATGGCACGCATGTCCCCGCTGATGTCTGACTGCTTCTCCATGTAGTCAGGAAGTATGAATTTCTCCTGCCGAGGTATCAGCTGTCAGGGACTCACCAGACACTGCCACCCCTTAAATGAGCCCTCTCCTGCTCCACGCAGGCCCTTGCAGGGGTCCCAGAGCCTCTGAGTACTGTGGCCCTACCCATGTGGTCAGCCCTTCTCCAGCCAGGGCTGCCACCCCCTGGCCAGTCAGTACTCACCTCTCTTTCCCGCATGTATTCAAAGATATCCTTGGCATACTCTGCATTGGCATAGGGGTCACCCAGCTGCTCCTTGTCTATGTCCTCCACAGCTGGTACCTGGTGGGATGAAGAATGCAGTGGTAAGGGGGGGGGGGGCAAGCTCTGCAGCTGCTGGTCATCTCTTCAGGGCAAGGCTGCTGCATCTTAACACCTCCTTCCTCATCTGCTTCCATTACCCTGCAGTCCCTATCCCACTTCCCATTCTTTCCCATGGGAGATCTTTTGATGAACGAAGGTCCCTCCTCCAGCTCCTTATCAAACTGGCCAGAGTATCTCTGACGTGCAAAGCTCTGCCTGGTGCCATTGCATTAACAGCAGCAGCAACAGACCAGCACCATCAGGATGAGACATGGGGCCAGTCTGCATCTCAGTCCCTACCCTCTCCTCAGAGGGCTTTGGTACCTGTTCAGGCACTGGTTTCTCTGGTGTAGAATCCTCCTTTGGCTCTGCAGGAGCTTCTGTCAGGGGAGTTTTCTTCAGTGACCTGGACAGGACAAGACTAAATCATTGCTGGGAAGGGGTCACATCTCCTGGCTGAAAGGTGTTCTCTAGAGCCCCCTGCTGCATCAGGAAGGGGCTAACCCACCCCTAAAATCCCCCCACAGAGACTCAGAATCAGTTAGGGTGGAAAAGACTTAACACTGCCAACTCCAACACTAAGCCATGGCCTTAAGCACCATGCCCACCTATCTTTTAAATCCCTCTAGGGACAGTGACTCCACCACTTCCCTGGGCATCCTAGGTCAGTGTTTGGCAATCATTTTGGTTGGTTTTGTCTATTCTAAACCTCCGCAGCACAAACTGAGGCTGTTTTATCTACTGTCTGCCCACGGTCTCCTCCATTACCCATATGAATCCCCCACCATTGCTTTTTCTTCCCCTTGGAACAGGCTTGGATATGCAGTCTCTGCAGCATGCTCCTTGCCCTGCCCCTTGGCTACTCACTTTTTCAGGTTGATCTCATTATTCTTGGCCACTCCCTGGGAAGCATGGGCCTTCTGTGGTACCACTTTCACAGCCTCCTTCTTCCCTGCCACCACCTGGTTCTTGTGAGCCTGTTTGGGGGACAGCAGGGTTATACAGACAGGTGCCCTACAGGGAGACCTCCTGCTAATGGGGCACAGGACACCCCTCACACCTGTGAGGGGTTCAGAAGGGTCACCAAAGCCCCTGCCCAACAGAAACACTCACATTGGTGAGGTCCCCAAATGCTGACCTCTTCTTGGGCCCACCCTGGGGTGAGGACAGTGACCTCTTGGCCTGGCAGCTCTCCTCCTGCAAGAGAAGCTGTTAGAGGCTGGGGGAGCATCAGCCCCACCAGAGACCCCCACAACGCTTGCCCAGCTTAGAGCTCACCTTCTCAGGGTTGATATTCTCTGCAGCAGGGATGGCCTTGCCTGCTCGGGGCTGCTTGGTGCTCAGCACCTTGGCGTTGCGTGACACCGGCATCCTCTCCCGTAGTTTCTACAAGCAAAGCAGGGCTTGATGTTGGCAGCTGCCCTCACCAAGGGGCATCCCCAGGGGCTGACGGCAGGGCACACTTGTCCCACCAGTCTGTGACTTGTGCAGGAGGGGCAGACCCCAGGGAGGGTACTGGCCCAGTGAGGGACACAAGAAAGGGCTGGTGTACTCCTTCTAAAGGAGAGGGGGACACAGAGCCCAATGACCCCCCCAGATGCTCTGCTGGGGGCATGGAGGATGGGCAGATTCCAGCTCCCTGCATCCTGCCAGCACCCAGTGAGAGTGGGAGGGCTAGGGGAGGGTCCCCAGGGAGGGAAGCGTCATGAGGACCCCCAGCACCCAGAAAAAGGGGGAGGGGGAAGAACCCTGTTAAAAAAGGGGGGGTAGCACTCGGCAAAAAAAAAAGGGGGGGGGGCGCGCAGAAACCAGCAAAAACTCCCTAGAGAGAGCGGGGGGAGCCCCCAGGAGCCTCTCTCCACGACTCCCCCGTACATCCCGGGTCCCGCTTACCCCCCGCACCGCTCCCCGCTCACCCCGCAGCGCCGGCCCCAGCTCTTTTGAAAGTAGCAGTCGGGTAGCGCCGGGCCGGCACTGGCCGAGCCGTCGGCCAATCAGAGCGCGCGGCGGGCGGCGGCCAATGGGCGAGCGCGCGGCCATGCCGTTGCTAAGGGGCGGGGCGGCAGGGTTTAAAATTCAGCGGCCGCGGCCAATGGGAAAGGCCGGCGGGGTCGGCGATTGGTGCGAGCTGCTGCTGTTTAACTCCGGGGGCAGCCCCAGCTCCGGGGGGCGGGGGGTCACGGAACGGCTGGAGTGGAAAGGGTCCTCGGAGCAATCGGTCCTACCTCCCGCCACTGGATCAGGGGCTCCAAGCCCCATCCAACCTGGCCTTGAACAGCCACCGCTGTTCTGGCCTCCCCGCGCTCACAGCAAAATATTTCTTTCTAAAATCACATCACCCCAAATCATTGCAACCACTTTAAGCTCTGTTGAGTGTATGCCTGCGTATCTGGTCAGGGATGTAGGGCTTTGGGGTCCCAGGCTCGCTGAGCAAGGCCCTGTTATCCAGCCACCCTTGTGTGTCATGCATTTCCTACATCTCTGTAGCTGCTGGTGAGTCCCTGGGGCAACAGCATCGGAGCTGTCCTGCCAGAATGCACCCTTCAAGGTGACAGCCTCTCAGAGATGTGAACTCGCTACAGTCATGGAATGCTTTGGGTTGGAAGGGACCTCAAAGCCCATGCAGTTCCACCCCTGCCGTAGGCAGGGACACCTCCCACTGGAGCAGGGGCTCCAAGCCCCATCCAACCTGCCCTTGAACCCCTCCAGGGATGGGGCAGCCACCACTGCTCTGGGCAACCTGGGCCAGGGCATCCTCACCCTCACAGTAAAATATTTCTTCCTAAGGTCTCATTTCAATCTTCCCTCTTGCAGCTGAAAACTGTTCCCGGCATCCTGTCACTGCACTCCCTGATCCAGAGCCCCTCCCCAGCTTTCCTGGAGACCCTTTGAGGACTGGAAGCTGCTCTAAGGTCTCCCCGTAGCCTTCTCTTCTCTAGGCTGAACAACCCCAACCTGTTCTCTATGCTCACTGTGTCAATCCTCACTTGTGGGTTTTCAGACAACAGGTTAGAAAGACAGGAGGTCTTTGCCTGATATCAGCTCAGGTTTTTTTCTCCTTTGGAGCCTGAACCACAAGTTTGGTTACGTGTCAAGTGCATTGGTCGCACCCAGCCAGGCAGGGATGGTACCAGCAGCCATCAGTTAATTCCTGTTGGTTGAAGTCTGAGAGCTGCAACCTGCTGAAACAATCTCAAACTGGGGATGAGTAACATGGGGATTAACATGCTGGCCAGAGTGAAAGCCCCTTTTCCCAGAAAACCCTTGCTGGGGAAAGATTCCATCCTTCTTACCTCCTCCCCTGCCCTCTGCTCCTGCCTGCTGGGCCCAGGTTGTCTAACCTGGAGAAGAGGAGCCACCTTATCACTGTCTACAACTGCCTGAAAGGACATTGTGGAGATGTGGATTTTGATCTCTTCACCCAAGTAATAGGACAAGGGTGAATGGCCTCAAGCTGTGCCAGGGAGGTTCAAATTGGACATTAGGAAAAGCTTCTTCATCAAAAGGGTTCTCCACCACTAGAATGGTTGCCCAGGGAGGTGGTTGCGTCCCCATCCCTGGAGGTCTTTAAAAGACAGTCAGGTGAAGTGCTTAGGTATATGATTTAGTAGTGGACAGATATGGTTAGACTTGATGACCTCAAAGGTCATTTCCAACCAAAGAGCATTCTCTGATCCTGGGCTCCTCCACCAGCTCAGTTACTCACAGAGAGTCCACGCTTCTCATCCTCTGCTGAGTACAGAAAGAGAGAGGATTGACCTCCCCAGTAAGGGGCCCACAGCCAGCCAGTGCCCCTGCCCACTGACTCATTTTCTGAAAGGAGGACTGAGGGACCAACTAACATCCATGTCACAGCTGGCAATGACAACGGTCTGGGGGAGCAGGGTGGCAGCAACTGCTGGGGAGGCAGAGGTAACCCCTACCTGCTGCCCTGGGGTGGTAGGTACCCACCCTGTGCCCATCACCTGAGCTCAAGCTAGGAGTGCTGAACTGGGCTGGTGGGAGTGAAAGGTGGCTTCGAGGGTAGGAGCTGCTCTACTTGGGTGGGATGTTTCTCACTGGGCAGCCCCTGACACCTTGTGTGCCATCTCAGCTGCTCCCATGGTCCCAGAGGCTTTGAGGATGCTCTGACCTGATTGATCCCCATTCCCTTGGGGACTACGGCGGCAGGTGACACATGCCATTTGTTGTGCAGAGATCCCTTGCCTTCTCCAGCTCTTGGGGGCTTTTAGTACTGAGACAAGCTTCAGGATGAGAGGAAACCTCTCAGTTGTGGTAAGCTCAACAGAGCTCCCCCCAGCTGTCAGATTCCCAGTGAAACCTTCTAAGTTTCCTAAGTTCAACCCAAGGAAATCCTTTGGGATACCCCCACACCTACATGTTCCTCTTTCTGGTGGAGCTGATGAGCCCCTTGCTAGGGAAACATCCCAGTGCCAGCTTCTGAGGGGACTTAAACCTGCTGCCCACAGACCATGAGGGCAGGATGAGTCTTTTCTCCTTGCTGATAGGTGGGGAGGTTCAAGATGTGCAGAAAGACCTGGGGCCATTGACAGCCAGGAGCTGCAGAACAACTTTGCAGTGCAACGTAGCCAAGAGCCAGTGTGGGTTTAGACCTGAATCCAACAGATCTCGATATCTTCAGTCCACCAAAGAGGTCAAAGCTGCTGTGACTTCAGCCCATTTTGTACCTCCTTGGCCTCTTGCCCTCTCCAGCCCCAGCTCTCCTGGAGCTGCAGCTGCCATCTCTGGCCTGGAAGCTACTTGAGGTTTGCTTGCTGTAGGTCTGGGATCCTTGTGGGATCCAGACATCTGTGTCGTCTTGCACGTGTTGAGGCAGCACATACTCCAGCCAAAAATACAAGTTGGGTGCAGAGAAGCCAGGCAGATCTGGGACACATCCCACTACAGTGGAAAAACAGTGCATATGCCTCCTCGGCCAAAAACTTCTATCCAAATCTGCCTGTGGCTCTGCGGGGGCTTGGGCAAGCTACCTGCTTTGGGACGAGTTTGTGTCTGCCTGTTCTGCCCAGGCTTGGCTGGGGGAAGCCGGCTTTTCCAGTATTCACGGTGCTGCCATGCTGGCACTCCTTACAGGCTCTCAGGGAGCTTGGCTCCACTGCAGGGGCTGTGGCTTGCACCACCCATTCCAAAATCCTACTCAGCCATGAGGGGGACTGGAGGAAAAATGAGGTGAGCAAAAAGCAGGCCCTACAAGGTGAACACCATGGGTCTGCAGCAGGAGCTGTGCAAGCTAACCAAGCATGGAGGCAAGCCTGTGGTCTCAGTCCTGAACATCATCTAAGGATACTCAGGCCTGGTTTGAGGTGAGAGCCCCTCAGATTCTCCCTGGGCTCTGGCATCCCTCAGCAAACTCTAAAGCCCCTCTTGCATGGCATCTGGGGATATTTGCTCTAGGATTGCTTACTAGACAGACAGCCTTGGTCTTAAGAGAAGGAGCAAGGGCGGGGCAATGTTTTCTTGGGATCCAGGCAGACAACTTTTCCCCTCTTTCCTTTCCCCAGGCTAAAACCTTATACTTTCCCATGCTAAAACTGGCCCAACTTGTTGCTCTCCATAGCCTAGCACCAGAAACACCAGCAGGAGATAAAGAGCTGAACTGTACAGGGAGGATTGAGCTTTGCCCCTTCCTTTTTCCTCCTATTTCACTATTAATGGTAGAGGTTGGGACACTGCGTCTATGAGCTGTTGCATTTATTTACTGGAAGAACCCCCAGCAAGTGAGCCCAGGGCTCTCCTGCCAGCAAAAGCATGAAGGAAAGCACAGAGCAACACAGAGTGGCAGAGTTCCCAAGCGCCCACAGGGAGGTAAGAGCCAGTGCTGTGTCAAGCTGCTGGCTGCCCCAGGGTGCAGCTCTCTCGGCAAGGCATGTGGTGTGGTAGAGCTGTGCTGGGTGATGCTTGCAGTGCTGTCCCACCTGCTCTGCCTGCATCCTCCCCTTACCCTGGCCATTGCTGCCTCTCTGCTGTCAGCATGCTGCCCCAGTGCTAAAGGGTGTTTGCAGCACCAGTGGTGGAAGCCAGCACTCAAGAAGAGACAGGAGCAAACAGGCTGGGAAGGCTCAGGGTGGGCTCATGGTGGGTAGGCAGTTAGGTACTAAAGCCAGCCAATGTGAGCTGAGGTTAGCTTAGGGTTAGCGGCATGTTGGTGGCATAGGATCCAGTGGTCCCACAAGCCATCCCACAGCTCCTCATCACACCCAGGGACTGTCTCTTACCCCTGGGATAGAGGTTTCTAGGCTGGTGGAGCAGTGAGCTGATGGCCAAGCTGGGTCTGCTGTGGCCCTACTGCCACTCGCCCCGAGGAGCCCAAACTCTTTCTCTCCAGTGCTAGATCCCAGTTTTTAGCCTTCACCCCTGACTGCTCTGTGGTTATTTTCTTCCAGTTGTTATTTAGTGGCTGATTTGATCTTGTGGATGGCATATGGGCTCGACTCCTTGGGCATCCAGATCTCCTCCCCGCCATGGCCATGGTGATCCGCTGCTCCTTCCATGGCCGCAGTCAGCTCAGGGCTGAAGATGCTATCGGTGGCCCGGTAGGTGCGGGTGAGGCGGCGGAAGGAGGAGTCTGAGGAGCTGTCATCAGGAAGGTCTTCATCCTGCTCATCCCGCAGCTTGGTCCTGCTCAGCTCTGAGCTGCTCCCCAGCTCTGTGTCTTTGAGAGCCTCTCCCACCTCCTGAAGGAAGGTCGTTTTTGGGCTGATGATGCACAGCAGGAGCATGAGGCCTCCTGCAACTCCGCAAAGAAAGTAGAGGCCAACTTTCTCTGGAACGCCTGGAGGGTGAAGAGCAAAGAGAGACACCAGAGTACAAACTGCCTCTCCAGTCTGCGGGGTACCAGTGCCTGGAAAACCCTTTATGCTGGGTATGTGGGAGGAAGAGGAGGTGAACAATGATGTCCTTAGCTCCCAGTTGCTGGGCAGGATGGACTTTGCCCTGTTCCTGGTGGAAACACCACCCAGAGCCTCATCAGCATGCAGCAGTGTCCCCAGATGCCTCTTACCCCACAGGAAGCCCCCCCTTAGATGCAGGGTAGGTCTCACCAGGGATTTTAATGAGCAATTTCTCCTGCTGAGGGAAATTTTTGCCTGCCTCCATCATTGACCCCATGGATGGGACAGGAAGAAAGGACACCTAATGGGTCATTCAGCTCATTGGAGAAGGAGGGTCTGAGGGCAGGACCACAGTGGCAACGTGGCCACTGACGCTGCAGGGACTCAGGGATTGTTCAGCCTCCAAGTTCCTGCCCTACATGCTCCACTCCCAAACCCAGCATGGGCACTTGGTGCTCTCCGTTGCGTGCCTGCCAGCACTGCTGGAGAGGTCTCACTGTCTCTGAGATGATTCCTAGGATGAGCATGGGCCATTGTGGGACCTGACCCACCCTCCCAAGCCCATCTTGCTTCCCCAGGTGTTGTGTTAATGCCAGGCAGGGCACGTACCCCAAATGTGGGCAAAAGCAGCCAGGGAGCTAGTAAAAATCATCCGGTCTTCCCGGAGCCTGGAGAACTTAGGCCCTTTGTACCAGCCACCTGCAGCAAACAAGGGGACGCCAGCTGAGATGCAAGGTGCTCCTCAGCGCCCTGCTGCCTGCCCCTCCCTGCCTCCTTCCCAACACCACACTCCTTCCTTCCTGCACAAGTGCTCTTCTGCCTGCAGGGATGCTCCCTTGCCTGTCCTCCTCTACCCTGCTCCCAGCAGACAGCATCTTCCTGGCCTCTCTGGTATAGGCACAGGCTGATGGGTGGCTTCAGCCCGGGCATAGTGATGCTGGGATAGAGCTGCGGGGTGGGTACCACGGGCACAGACAGGCCATGGAAGAGGTAGTTCACCCGTGTACAGACATGATGCTGTAGTGGTTTTGGTGGAGCCTCCTCCCTACATTACCATGCATGTAGTCCGAGAGCAGGAAAGGGTCCGAGGTATCAGGGCCCACCTCCTCCAGCAGCTGCCTGGGTACTGCAAAGGAGAGTGCACACACTGAGCATCCCCAACCTGAGCAGCCCTTGCCTCCCCAGGGAGCCCCTGCCTGATGGCACAGGGTGGCCACAGTGGCCCTGTGCCCGCAGTCCCGTGGGTGGCTCTCACCGCAGGTGTAGGAGACTCGCAGCTGTTTCTTCATGCCAGGGAGGCACGGGTCCCCAAAGGTGGCATGGTCAGCAGCTACAGTGCAGTTCCCCTTGCGGTGGCACTTCTTGGAGACCCTGCGCAGGGCATCTGGAGCCAAGCACTCTGCAAAGACATGGAGCTTGGACCTGTGGGCAGATCTTAAAGACCTTAGAGCAGCTTCTAGTACTGAAAGGGGCTCCAGGAAAGCTGGGGAGGGGCTCTTGGTCAGGGCTTGCAGCCATAGGATGAAGGGAATGGTTTTGAGCTGAAAGAGGGGTGACTGAGATGAGATCTTAAGGAGAAATGTTTTCCTGTGAGGATGGAGATGCCCTGGCCCAGGTTGCCCAGAGCCGTGGTGGCTGCCCCATCCCTGGAGTGGTTCAAGGGCAGGTTGGATGGGGCTTGGAGCCCCTGCTCCAGTGGGAGGTGTCCCTGCCCATGGCAGGGGTGGAACTGGATAGGCTTTGAGGTCCCTTCCTACCCCAAACATTCTATGATTCTATGATGATTCTCTGATCTGCCTTCCCCTCCTGCCAGGCACCAGGCAGCTAGAGCCAAGGGACACAGGGACAGCCCAAATGCAGTCCCAGCCCCAGTTCTGGCTCAAACCATTCCAGTGTACCTATATGTGGTCCCCCAGTGTTCAAGGTATCACACTCTGGTTTGCCTCGAAGGAATCGTCCGTAATTTGCAGAATAAATGGCCAGGATGGATTTGGGACGGCACTGGAGTCTCAGCTTGTCGTTCTCACACACGGTCTTGACCCGATGGTTCCCTGGGGGGGTGACACAGCAGAGCATCCCAAAATATCCCCAATCCCCCATAGCCCCATGCTCCCTTAGCCCAGCCAAGGGTCCAAAAGATGCTGGAGGCAGGGCTGGGAGATACAAGAGCAGCTCCCCTCTCTGCCCTTGGCTGAGAAGCCGAGGCTGGAGAAGATCCCACTCAGTGTTGTCCAGACCTCCTCTGCCTCACCTGGCCGGCACTTGTACGAAGCGATGAGGTACTTGTTTGTCCCAGGGCACGGGTCAGGCCCGAAGACTTGGCTGTGCACCGAGAACTGGCACCACTGCTGGTCCTGGCACTCAGCGAGCAGCTTCTGCAGAGCAAAGCGGGCCAGGTGTGGTCATGGGTGAGGGGTCCTGAAGCTGCTTTCACCTCCTCTCCCTCAGAGCCGTCATGAAACACTGGGAAACAGGCCCTGACCCTGAAAGGTGCCCCAGAGCTGTGCGATGCCCCACACTGCATCCACCCCGACCCACATCACATCCACCCTGATCAGGACTGGGCTTTGAATCAAGCACAGCCTTGTCCATGCCTGTGTAACCACGTGTGAAGCACAGAACCACGCGGCAGGTGTGCAAAGCCATGCAGGCGTGCGTGGTAACACAGGAATGGCGCGTGCACCCTGACACCGCTCCTACAGCACTCGTGCAGCGCACACACTAACATCGCTCCTGCAATGCCTGCTCGCTGCCCCCTGATGTCGCCAGGCGGACCCGCTGCAGCTCTTGGTCTGCATCCCTGCCCTGTCGCTGTTCCTGCTGCCCCAAAGCGACGCTGCCCCGTTGCTCGGGCAGGGATGTCCCGGGCAGCCTGGGTTTGTGCTGACCCTGGGGCAGCGACACCCGGCCCCCCAGTCCCCAGCGGTGCTCGCCGCAGGACCCAGCCTGCGCGGAGCCTGGAGAGCTGCTGCAGCCGGGGTTGTGCCTAGTCCTCGCCGTTACCCCTCTGTGAAACTGGCCTGCGACTCAGGCCCTGCCATTTCACCACCTTCCCCTCCTCTGTCACCGAATCGCAGAATGCTTTGGGTTGGAAAGGACCTCAACACCCTTCCAGTTCCAACCCTCTGCCATGGGCAGGGACAAGTCCCACTGGATCAGGAGCTCCAAGCCCCATCCAACCTCCCCTTGAACCCCTCCAGGGATGGGGCAGCCACCACTGCTCTGGGCAACCTGGGCCAGGGCCTCCCCACCTTTACAGGAAAACATTTCTCCCTAAGATCTCGTTTCAATCTCCCCTCTTGCAGCTGAAACCCATCACTCCCTCATCCTATGGCTGCAAGCCCTGATCAAGAGCCCCTCCCCAGCTTTCCTGGAGCTATTTTCAGTACTGCTACTCTAAGGTATCCCCAGAGCCTTTTCTTCTCTAGGCTGAACAACCCCAACTCTCTCAACCTGTCCCTGTATAGGAGGTTCTCCAGCCCTTGGATCATGTCCATGGCTGCCTCTGGACTCACTCCAACAGCTCCATGTCCTTCCTGTGCTGAGGACTCCAGAAACTGAACACAGGACTCCATGTTTGGTCTCACCAGAGCGGAGCAGAGGGGCAGAATCCCCTCCCTTGTCCTGCTGTCCCACTGCTGGATGCAGTTAGTTTCTGGTCTGCAAGCACAAGCCCTTTTCCTCCAGAGCACAGCACAGGACTGAGCCTCCTCTTGGACTCCGCTGGCTGCCAGGAGGAAATGCTGTTAATTTCTCTCCTTGGGCTTTGCCTCCACAGACCTGAGCCTCAGCAGCCACCTGTCTCTCTTTTCTCCAGACTTCCCTTCTCCACCAGCAGCCTGCACCAGCAGGGAACCCAGTCATGATCCCAGAGGTGGAGCGGCTCCATCTCACTGCAAACCTGAGCTGCATATATCCTGCTCACAGATCTGTGCTTTAGCCTCCAAACCTCTGTGCTGGGCTGTCTCCTCCACCCCGTGTTTGTCACCCAAGCTCTGGGGACCCTTGCTTTGTGCCACATGAGTGTGGACTGGCTCAGCACTTGCAGAGCTCCTGGAACATGTGGGATGCTGGGAAGGAACAAGTGGCTGGAGCAGGTCCAGGCAGCAAAGCCTCATGAGCTACTGGGGCAGGGAACTGGCCTCTCAGCTCTTGTTCCTCTTCTCCAGCAACACGTTCCTCTTCCCCATGCAGCTGGATTTGCTGCAGTTTGGCCCCAGCCCTAGTGAAGAGCTGAACCAAGAATGGAAAAGTAGCACATGGAACCCTGTCCCCATGGAGGGACCCTTCTGCCCCCATCACGTATCCCAGCTGTCCTGCATTTGTCAGAACCCTGTGACCAGGAGGGAGAGATGGCTACAGCCAGAGGTGCAGAGACTCCCCAGCCATGGGCACAGTCTCCCTAGCCATGGGCAGAGATGAGCAGCTGAGCAGAGCCTTGCAGGTGGGGCCAAAGAGCATTGCCCAGAGGAGTGAGGATCCAGAAAAGGCAGCAACCAGGCTCCTGGAAACACAGAATCATTAAGGCTGGAAAAGAACTCTCAGCTCATCCAGTCAAGCCATCAACACAGCCTCCCCGGTGCCTGCTAAACCATGTCCTGAAGCGCCACATCTACACATTTTTGAACCCTCCAGGAATGGAGACCCCACCACTGCCCTGGGTAGCTTCAGACATGGCTTCACCACTCTCTTGGTGAAGAAAGTGTTCCCAATATCCAGTCTAAATGTCCCCTGGCACAACTTGAGGCCATTTCCTCTCCTTCTGTCCATTATCACTTGGAGAAAGAGACCAACACTCACCTCGTTCCAACCTCCTTTCTGGGAGCTGCAGAGACAAATGAGGTCTCTCCTCAGCCTCCTCCAGGCTAAATAGCCACAGGTCCCTCAACTGCTCTCACAACCCCTGATCTCCAGACCCATCCCCATCTCCGTTCCCTTCTCTGGACATGCTCCAGCCCCTCAATGTCTTTTTTGTAGTGAGGGGCCCAAAACCTAATCCAGGACCCAAGATGCAAGCTCACCAGCATCAAGTCCAGGGGGACAATCCCAGGAGACAGCCCCAGGTGCCAAGTCTTTCTCCAAACCTTCTGCATGCTGCAGAGTTACTCAGAAATGCAGTTCAGGATGCAGCAGTGCCTCCTGCCAGGCTTCTCCTGCAGGGATGCCCCACCTTGGGACCCATTGCAGGTCTCATCCACCCTTATCTCCTAAAAACACTGTGAGAAAGGACCCCAAGGGTGAATCCCAATGCTGATGGGGCACTGGGAAGCTGCCTGCAGCTCCCAACCCAAGCAGGCATCTCTGTGACCTGAGGAAGGAGGGGTGTGCGGTCCAGTCCCTTGGGAACCTCTGCCCTTACCAGGTGGGCAGTGGCAGATGTGCACTCGGTGCTCTCCTGGGAGGTGTTGCCAGGGCTGGGGCAGAGGTTGGTGCTGGGTACACGACGCCCATAGAAGGCACCAAGAATGCTGATGGTGGTCTTGCGAGGGCAGATGATGAGGAGTTGCTCCCCGTCACAGGTGTGGGTGGTATGGTTCCTTAGCACCTTGCGCAGGTAACCTGGAAGGGAAAAGAATGGGTGGCTTCAACTGGAGAAGCCACCAGGACCATGGTGATGGTGGTGCTTGGGCTTCTGACAGGCAGCAGCAGTGAGGGCATTCTGGGTTGAGAACAAACAGGAGCAAACAGGACCTGAGCGGGGCTGTGGCAGAAGGCAGGCTTGCAGTAAATCTTATATCCTGTGTTGCAGCCAAGAGACTGGAAAGCAGCATGGAATAGCCAGGCTTGTTAGCAAAGGGAAGCAAAGGCTGGAGGCAGGACTGCAGGTCAGGAAAAACACGTATGGAAGAATCCCAGGAGGATTTGTCAAGTGTGTAGAGAAAATAAAGCTTGTTATGAAGACATGGGGAGGAGAGAGCAAGGATAAACCAGAGGTGATCTCTAGAGTCAGGAGAGGAGGATGCTTTCTGTTACATGATGCTGAGCCATGAGCTGAAGCAGAGAAGGGTCCAGTGGCTGCTATGAGCTCACGCAGTTGGTTGAGTCAGTTGTGGGTGGGTGTGAGTCACCAAGTCTTCATCTGAGCCCAGTTCACACAGCTCTCTCTACAAGAGAAGCCCAGGGCATTGCTATAAGTTATTCCCAGCCTTTCTGATGGGTGATGGCCTTCTCTCTCTGAATTCCTGGTGCTGCATATTTGTCTCTTTGAATCCTGCCTGGTTTGTGTCCTTACCTTACCCTACTGGTTTCTTTCCAAGGGACAGAAATGTAGACCTGCTCTGCCCAGACTTTAAGTGGATTTAACATACAACAATCAGCTCTGGCTGGTATTGGCTGTGCCAGCTGCTGGTGAGCAAGGAGGCTGTTTTAGAAAGAGCTCTGCAAGAAAAGAGCACCTGCCAGGGGTGCTCTGAGCAGGCAGTGGTTGCTGGAGGAGGCTGAGGAAGCAAGAAAAGCTGACAAAGACTGACATGGAGGGCCCTAAACAGAGCAGTTTGCATCAGGCATTTGAATTAAGCAAAAGCAAAGGGGAAGCAGCATTTGAGGTGGGGACAGGGGAACCCAAGGCCTGCCAGGCAGGACCTTGGGCTGCTGGGTGGGTCACAGATCCCAGTCCCCAGCTATGGGGTCCTTGGAGAGACTTGGTCCCCAGCCTAGTGCTGGGGTCCAGGGTAGGACCAGATCCTCCAAAACAATCTAAGAAGGTGGAAGCACTGTTTCCCAGCCCTTTGCTTCTCCCTCTTTCCCTCCGCAAACCCGTGCCAGCCTCAGCCACACAAAGGGCCCATTTTACTTTCCTTCCTGCCCTGAACCATTTGTCATCCACAGCCAGCATCCCACCCTGCATTTCTAACTGAATGATTCTATGATTTTGTGGAACCTGGGATGGGTGGGAGGGTTAGTGTCTTGCACTAATGAGCCCTTGCTTGTTCCCCTGTGTTGTAGAGGAGAAAAGAAAGAAGAGGTAGAGGAGGGTGGATGGGCATAGAAAAGCTGTTTTAGATGGATCAAAACTCCAGTGCGATGCAAAGATTCTCTGTGAAGGGCACAGAGCTGGAGCAGCCCCTTGGGGCACAGAGCCCACAAAAAGGGGGACAGAGCAAGCCCCATCCCACCCCATATCACTGGATGCTGAGGGCCAGGAGGATTATGAGACCCTAACTATGCTGTTGGTCCCCATCTCCTTGTTCTTCATCCCTTGTAGCAGCTCCACACCTGCAACACTTGGGCAGGCTCTGGAGCCACCCGGGTCGCAAGTTCTGCCTGACACCAATTCCAAACCTGCCCACCCATCCCTGACCCAGCTGTCAGTGGGGCTGCCCAGACCTCCTGCTTCTGGGCCAGTCCTGAGGATGGAAGGGGTTGGAGGGGAGGAGCAGGGGCAGAAGGGGGTTTCCCCAAATCCAGCATGCCTTGCAGTAGGTGCCTTCCTCTGCTGTCATTCCAGCTGGCAGCACTGGCAGGTTTTACTTTAAAACCAAGGCTCAAATGATGACACAGCGATATCTCCATCATCCATTTTGGGGCAGCGAGCAACTGTGAAGATGAAGTGGGTTTTTTGGGGGGGTGAAAACTTGGAAAGGAGACATCAGGCAGACTTTGTGAGTGATCCGGATGCTTGTTGGTGCCGCTGACTCAGTCCCTGATGGTGCGGTTGAGCAGTTAGCTCTGATGAGATGAAATCACATTCTCTCCACTGTAGCTGCCCTGCCACGCTCAGCGGTACTGTGCTGGGCTTTCGCACCACCCAGGCCCAGCAAATTGGAGTTAAAGGTGTGTGGGGCTGTTTTAGAAGATTCCTCAGAGGAAGGGCAGCCCAGTCTGCACCCACCCTGACTGTACCAAGCACTGCAATCCCAATTTTATGTCTTGGCTACATCCATAAGGCTCAACGCCACTGCTGCTGGGGAGAAGACCTGGCTCTTGCTGTGCCTTGCGGCAGTGCACTCCACAGCCCTCCCCTGCATGTGTGTGGCTCGGGCTGGGGGCTGCAGACTTCAGTCTATCTCTCCCCTCACCTTTTCAGATTCCAGGGGAACCCTGGAGCTGGGTGCACCTGCAGACCCCAGCTCCACACACAGCAATGAGGGCATGAGCATCATGGGACTATCTTAAGATTTGGGGGTTTTGCATTTCTGCCTCCAAACCATCCAAGTGAGCACAGCAGTAGTGGAGGGAGCTGCTTCCTCATTCACACCAGGGCTCCAGGATGTGCACAGAGCAGTTTCAGATCCCAGCCCAGCCTTGGGGATTAACCCCCCCTCATTTTTAATTTGGCCAACTGTGGCCTACACTGGTGTGTGCCATGCTTTCCCCCTACCCCACCAACCTGGCTGTCACCTCGCTCTCCCCTCACACTAGCATGGTACCCAGCACCCCTCGTTGCCCTGCCCATGCCCCAACTCACCGGAGAGCTCTGGGCTGGCCACCAGCCCCCCAGCCAGGCAGAGGAGGACCAGGGCGGTGGCTGGCCCCACCAGCCGGGTCATGCTGCACCAGCCACAGCTTCTGCCGTGTTCCACCAGGCAGCCTCTGCTGGCACGATCGGTGGTGGCGGGCGCTGGGCTGGCTGTGCACGGGGACAATGGCTCCCTTCTCTGTCCTGCCAAGGCGCCTGTGTGCCCGCACTTTGTCTGCTGCCCAAGGCAGGAGGCTGCTCTGGACAGCTGGGACACTCTCAGCATGGGGACAACTCCCACAGGGAGGGAGGGACCACAGTTTCAAGGTGGTCCATGGTGGGGGAGTGGGTGCGCTTTGGCATCACCATCACTGGCAGAGAAACTCTTTTCCTCCCACCTCTGTTGCCCTCAGGCAGAGGGACAGGTCTTGTTGATGTTTCCTATGTGCCTCCTGCTTTCTCACGGACATGGCAAGGCAGAAATCCGGATACACATGTGCT
The DNA here is from genome assembly GCA_013389865.1 of Piaya cayana. Taxonomy (NCBI): domain Eukaryota; kingdom Metazoa; phylum Chordata; class Aves; order Cuculiformes; family Coccyzidae; genus Piaya; species Piaya cayana. The sequence goes on along the minus strand of WAAB01013982.1, from coordinate 132,662 downwards.
GTAATCTCCATCTCTGCAAATGTCCGGCCATTCACTGCTTGAGGAGGAAAGGAGGGGCTGCCTGTACTGCCTCCCAAGACTGCTGTTCCTGCCAAAAAGGCAAATATCTGCCCTGCATCAAACACCATGGGCAGGGACACCTTGGCTTCTGCCCTTCTGCCCCTGCAGCCTCTTCAGGGCCAGATACTAGGCACTTGTGAGGAGGGCACCATGCCACCCTGTGTCCCCTGTCCTGAAGGAGTTAAATCCCTGCTCAGCCCCAGGGCTGAGGTCAGCAGAGAAGGCAGTAGCCAGCAGTGCCAGGAGCCAGTGTGGCACCCTGCAGGCTGAGCTGCACTCAGATATGGGCAGAAAAGGGGGCTGGGGTGACAGTGGGGACTAGCACACATCTCCTAGGGGTTCATGCATGGTGGGAGCTGGGTGGGGAGAGCAAGATAGTCACTGAACTTGTGCTGAGGGTGCTGCTATGGTCCCCCTTGGCACCATTTATTCATCCTTCTTGCTGCTGGGAACATCAGGCAGAGTTTCCTGTCCCATTGGGTGGAGTTTCACGTTCTCTGAAGCTTGTGGGGCAGAAAGAAAATGTCCCCCAGCCCCTCCTGTGCAGCTGCCATGTCAGCATCACTGTGGGCTGTACAGCAGGATCCAGAAGTTACTTCTGTGGGGAGACCCTTCTGGGAGCCTGCAAATTCATTTCCCAGCCTAGTTGCCTTGGGCTGGATGCTTTCTTATCAGGGTTTGATTATATTAGAACAGTCAGAGTTTCTCTGAGCTGGGGGGATGAAACAAGCAGTCAGGCTCCCCATTTTGTGCAAAGGTTGGTACCAGCCGTGGGGTCACAAGGGGTAAGGTAGGACTTGATCAAGAGAAGAGTTAAGCTCATGGGTGCTGGAAAGCTCTCTCTGGTGGGATGGCAGCCAGGACAGTCTGACAGCGAACATCTCCCTCCCATCCTGCTGAGGAAAGCAAGCTGGTCATCCTTCCTGTGAAACAACTCAAATTCCAGGAACGGGGCCCTACCCGGGATCAGTCCTAGAGGCGTCTATTCCCATCATCCTGCCATGCGCTGCCCTAGCTGGGCTGCTGCCAGAAACACTCCAGGGTTCCCCGCTGCACCCCGCCACACTCCAGCCTCCTTGCTTTCCCTTCCTGGCTGTTTTGCAATCCTTCCTGCCTAACGTCTGTGCCCTGGTAGCACTTGGCCCACAGCAAAGAGGCAGCGGCAGGCAGCCAGGCCACCCTGCTCAGCCTCCTGCACCCTCACCCCACTCAGCCTCCCACCTCCTGAAGCAAGGAGTGCCCCAAGGAGCCCACCTGAAGGTGGTGGGCAAGGAGAGGAGCTGTATCCTCCCTCTTGGCAGCTGCCCATCGTGATGCAGCAGCAGGAGGAGGGAAGAAGTCAGTTCAGTTCCCCCCAGAGAGATCATGAAGTGGGGCACTGGGGTCCAGGCACAAGCGTGGGAAGATGGTGAAGGTGCAAGACCAGCTCAGAACAGCATGAGGAGAGGCAGGTGAGATGCCTCCTCTGCAACCCCACCCCCAGCTCTCAGCTGGGAGGTGCTGGCATCGGTTCCGGGGCTGCGTGGAGCACCAGCCCACTGCTCAGAGGCACTAGAGCAGCGCCTGGGCGGGTGTGATAGACTGGAAGGGGACCCATGAATACATCCAGATAGACCCACGCTGAGTCACAGCTGGGAGGCCCCACAGTTTCCCCCTCCCTGCCAGCAGGTCCCGGCGCACCCCATCGCTCCTCCCTACTTCAAAAGGAAGGAAAGGGCGAGCCCCAGCCCGACGTGGGGTGCGAGCACAGCTGAGGTGTTTGAGCTGCCAGTCCTTCCAAAGCCTCCCATTGCAGACTTCTGTAAAAGACAGATCAACTCATCACAGCAGTGAGCGGCCAGCAGTCTCTGTGCTGCCAGGATGGAGAGTCGGCAGCACACCAAGGAGCCCGAGATTGAGCTTTTCGTGAAGGTGGGTCCCAGTGAGGGGGGGCTGCAGTTGCTCTTTGGCAATTCCCTGCAAGCTTATTGTCACCAGCCTCCAGGTGGGCGTAGGTGGTGGAAATTCATGCATAGCTTTTGGGAGGCTGGAGGTGGGTGCCAAGTTTGGGATCACTCACTGTGAAGTGAGTGCCCGGGCATGCAGTGGCATGGAGACCAAGAGGGTGTCATGACCAGCATCCTAGGAGATGCCTCAGTGTTGCAGTGGTCACATTCCCTAGGGGAGCAGCACTGCTGGCATCTGGCTTAATGAAGGAGCGAGCACACGCACACTTCTCAAAATCCAGATAAGACAAGCCCCAGCCTGGCAACCTTAAACAGAAAGGCTGAGAGCAGCCACTTCAGCTTCTCCGGGGAGCCAGGGTTGCAAAACAGAGCATGGATGGCTCGGGGAGCCAGCGTGAGTGCCCAAGCGTGGGCGGGATGGGGCGGCTTCTCAGGGCAGCTCTGGGGGATTGTTCACTGGAAAGGTTTTTTTCTTCCCCTGTAAAGCAATTTCCTCTGCAATGTTTCAACATTCGAGTTCTAAACATCTGCAGCAGACATGTAGGGTGTAGAAAGAGAGGAGCCGAAGTTGGTGGCTGGGAACCATGTGTGCCAGCAGCGATGCCAGCGGGACCCAGACAAATGCTGTCACGTGAAAATGGCCGGGGCAGTGATGTCTCCCTTTGTCACCAAAGGGAGGTTTTAAGGGTGGTTTCACTGCAGCCGCTCACCTCCTGAGTACTGGAGTCCTGTGGCCTTTGCTCCTGTCCTTCTGGGTGCCTGAAAGGGCAAAGGCACCAGTTTCCCTGGCACAAGCAGGGTTGCTTGGGTCATAGTTGGAAATACACACTGCAGAGGATGATTTGAACATCTTGGGGAGGGATTTTCCCCATCCCCTTGCCAAAACAGCGATCACAATGGTGCTTTGCCAAGCACTGAGCTTGGCTGAGCTGTATCCAGACAAGGGTGTTTGGGTCTTGAAATTCCTTTTAACACTATTTTTCCCCTGGGATGGCTGGGGAGAAGAGGAAAATGATACATGAGGTGACTGCAGTGGTGGCAGCACATTTAAGGGGTTTTCAGAGGGAAGAGAAACAGAAAACAAACCAACAGTGTTATTGTCAGGACTTCCCCTATGCCTTAATTTAGAGTGAAAACCCCCTTTTGACTTGTCTGTGTGGAGAGCGTGAAGCAGCTCCCGCTTCGCTTTTGGGTTGGGTGGATGGTCTTCACAGGGCTTGGTGATTTCTCGCCCTGCTCTGGCCCTGTTGAGAGTATCATCCCCGCCTGGGAGGAAGCTCTAGCCTGCAGCATCACGAAGCATTTGGCCACCCCCAAGGGTGCTCCCAAGCTTTCCAGGTGGCTGTAGGAGCCCTGTATGGGTCTTGATGGGTGTCAAGCACTTAGAAGTGCCCCAAGCACACAGAGCTGCTCCCTCCTCCCATACGGTTCTGCTTCACTGAAATGGGGGGTGGGGTAGTAACCACAGGAACTGCCAAGTAACTTTGGGGTTTTAACACCTCATGCGGTCTCAGAAGGCCTCATAGAGTTTGGGGCTAAATAACTGCTCCTCTCTGGAGATGCTGTGTCACCCACTTTCAGTTTATCTGTTATCCAGAGGGGAAAAGAGGGAGGAAGGTCAGTCTGGGGTGGCTGCAGGCTCTGCACCCCCTGCCTTGGCCCCCACTGTAGCCCAGGGTCAGCAGAGGTAGAAGAGGCTCTTTTTGGAAAAGGAAGTGAAGGGCGAGGACATGATACTTGGCTTGTGCTGGGGAGGGAGGCCAAGCCTCTTTCTCCTGAGCATCCCTGGCTGCTAGAGGACTCTCCCCATGGCCATGCCAGAGCCCGGTGCCCTCCAGCAATGTTCAAGCACCCCTGGAGCTGCCTTCCACATCCTCCAGATAAAGATTTGGCCCTGAGCATCATAGGATGGGCCTGGCTTAATTCTTATTTCCTTGCAGAGGCCATCCTGATTTTTCTTTTACTCTGGGCCAAAAATTCCCCATCTCCTTGTCTTAGAAGACAAAGGGGAAAACCAACTGAAGCTGCTCAGAGGCTGGAGCTAATAGACAAGGAGAGAGAAGCCTGAAGCAGGCAAGGACAGTCTGAGCCCAGAGCAGCCCTCATGGGGAATATCCTGCCCACCTGCCCAACACCCCCAGCAGTGCTGTTGCCCCTTGTGTGACTCCAGCAGAGCCTTGGATCAGCACAACTGCTCCTGTGGGGCCAACGGGATCCATTGCAATGAAGCCTCTTGGTCCCAGCCTTGTGCTGAGTGCAGAAAGTGAAGGGGAGCACAGCTGCCTGGCTGCCCTCTCCACTGCCACCAGGAGAGTAGGGAGGAAAGCTTTGGTCCTTGTGCTGGGCAGCCACAAAAACACTTTCTGAGCTGCTGGAGGTGCTCCAAAACATGACATTAGTTTTAGCTTTTAGGTGCCAGCTATAATGGAGAGGGGAAGGGGAGCAGAGGTACCCGTTGGCATGAAAGCAGGGCTGTTTTCTGGCTCTCCCCTCCAATTCCCTTATAGGAAACCCAAGACAGAATTTTATCCATTTTAGCCATTACCAAAGATGTCTTATTTGTTATAAGCTGACATGGGATGCTCCTGAGCGGCAGCTATGCAAGAGCACCTCATTCATAGCCAGCCAAACCCCTCACTTGTGAATTCAGCTTCACATCTGGGTCTGTCTCAGAGAACCCATACATTTCTCGCTTCTCATTTCCTTTCTCAGGAGCATAATTTCATGACAGCTGAGCACTTCAAATACTGGTGAAAAGTAATTTTCATTCCTCTGCAAGGACTAAAAGGTGTCAGTGTAGTGGAAGAGCAGACCATCACCTCCAACTGAACATTCAGAGTGCTGGGGTTTTGTTTTCATCCGTTTAGTATCTCTCTTAGGATGAATTTAAGGCTGGTGAAACCCTCTCCTGGAGAAGCTGAGCACCCAAGAGTCCACAGGCTTCTGAGCATCTTTAGATACAGGCAGGTGACTCATAGCAATTACCTCCAGCCCATGAGAACCAGGTGCAGCTATTCTGTCTTTGGAGCCCCAGGGAGGCGTGAGCTCTAGAACCACCTCCAGCTGCCCACCCTGGATGGTATTGCTGCTGCTTGACTTCTGCACCACTGGATCCTCCAAATCTCATTACCCTCCTGCTTAGCCTCTGGATTTGGGTTTGCCAGCAAGTATTGAGACTTAGTGCAGAGCTGCAGGGCACAAGCCACCCTACCGAGGCTTACACACCAACACAAGCCACACAAGCCACGCCATGGGAATAGCATCTCTTTGCAAAGGAGGCGATGTGAACTGTGCTGCCCACCTCCTGCAGCAGCAGGACTGTCACACGTGCCAGAGACCACAGCTTACATGCAGCTGAGGAACCAGTTGACCTTAAAGAAGTCAAGTTTCCTGTGAGCCATTTTATCTCTTGTACCACAGTGCAACTTCCCCCTCTGAGCAGCATCCGTAGCAGTTTTCACGCCCTGGGAGGAACCTGCTCCATTCCTCTTGGTCATGAGGAGTTTTAGACCTTTTGGCAAAGGATATTTTCAGCTGCTACGTAGAGAGGAAATGGGCTTCACTCCACCTGCTCCTGCTTTCCCTTGGGGTTGCTGAATGGGCATCAGCTGAGTGAGACCCTGGTGAGGAAGTCCTAGTGGGAATCAGGCAGGTTGTCCAAGCTCTTTGCTTTTTTGTGTCTGCACTCCTCTTTGACCTCATCCTGGACACAGACCAGTCCCCTAGGTGCTGAGATACTATGGTTGTGTCCATGCAGAGGGGTTGAAAGGGTCTGTCTGCACATGATCAGGAGCTGACACATGGCTCCATTCCCCACTGACACTAGGTGGGATACCAGCATGGCTCCACTTCTGTGTAGCCCTGCCACCCCAAGCCCCTTCTCTTCCCCCAGGATGAGGAGGCTGCCTGGGTGTTTCTTTGCCATCAGCATCCTGAGGGAGTCATGCCCTTGGCTGCCCCATCCCTGGAGGGGTCCAAGGCCAGGTTGGATGGGGTTTTGAGCACCCTGAGTGGGAGATGTCCCTGCCCATGGCAGAGGGGTGGAACTGGATGAGCTTTAAGGTCACTTCCCTGCCTGGGTTTGTTAAATGCACACAAAACCGGAAGCAGACACTAACAGCACACAAAAATAAACTGCTCTTTTCCGGGCAAACATGACATTTCCCTTCTTGCCACCCTCTCCAACTTGGCCTCCCAGACAAGTGCACCCTCCCTTCCTCCTCATCCATCAGCTGTCACCCTCCACCTCCTTCCCCGGCCTCCTTCTCCTCTTCCTCTCAGATTTATCTGACATTTCTGGGAAGAATCTGATCTAGGACATTCTGAGGGTGCTCTCTGATGTTCTCCAGAGGCGGCAGGGCTGTGGCTCCTAGAGGGGATCCCACAGCCAAGCCTCTTGCAGCATGTGATGATAGGGTGCTGGTCCAAGGCCTCTCTTCAAAGGCCAGGTCCAGTGAGTCTCCACCTCCAGGCATCACATCTGGACTTTGTGAGTCCAACTGATGGCTTAAGACCTCATTTCTCTGCTTTTCCAACAGGCTGGTCTGGATGGAGAAAACATTGGAAACTGCCCGTTCTGCCAGCGCCTCTTCATGGTGCTGTGGCTCAAAGGGGTCAAGTTCAATGTCACCACAGTGGACATGACCAGGTGAGATGGCACTGTGGGCCAGACCTCTGCTAACAGTGGGGTGAGACCCCTCTGGCTCAGCTCCCTCCATCAGCACTTCCTTCCTTCCTGTTCACACCACTGTCACAATGAGAGGGACAGAGGTGACAGTCCTTGCCCACCAGACTCTGGGGCACAGGAGGTGGGCCAGCATGTACATGGACCTCTTGTCCTGCTGGATGTGGATACAAGTCTGAGGCACCACAGGGCAGATCGATAGGCTGAGGGGCATCGCTCAGCCCTCCAGACCCAGTAAAGCATGTGAGCAGGGACACTACCAGCCTCATGGACACACATCCACATCAACCCTGTTTGTTCACCCTGAGGAGGCTGGTAGGTGTGCCAGGCTGCAGACTCTGAGCCCACTTGTTTTCTCCACTCCAGGAAACCTGAAGAGTTGAAAGATTTAGCGCCGGGCACCAACCCACCCTTCCTGCTGTTCAACAAGGAACTGAAAACAGACTTCATTAAGATCGAGGAGTTCCTGGAGCAGACCCTGGGCCCACCCACGTAATTGCAAGCTCCCTTCTTACCCCATTACAGACTGGTGGACACGCTGCAGCATTGTGTAGTGCTTGGCAGATTGGGGCAGAGGGACAGGGTGCTTGGAGGGGCCCAAGGTGTCTCAGGGAGGGTGCTGGCTCCCCACCCAGCACCATGAACCTTTCTCCACAGGGCCAGGACTGTGTCCTACAGGGAAGGCACTGGGTAGGGTTGGGCTGCGATGGAAAACAATGGGAGGAAACGCGCCAGTGCCTTGGTGCAAGCGGGGCTGGTGGGGAGAGGGAGGGAACAAGGACATCCCTTCAGGCGTGGACACACCAGGAGCTCATGGCTTTGCACCAGCTGGCAGTTGGTGGTGAGGCAGAGAGGGACCCCTTTGCCCACTCATGTTGATGTGCTCATCTGAACCCTTACTTGAATGCAGCAGTGCAACTGGCCCACGGGGCTCTGGAGGCAGGAACTGCTCACCCCTGAGCCCATGCAGAGCACTGCCCACAGCCCCCCAAGCCAGTGTGCCCCACAGCCTGCACTGATGCAAACCCTCCTGCTATGGGCAGAAGAGGAAGCTTCAAATGCATTTATCATCTGCTCCCTTGGACATGTCTGTCCTTGCAGCACACCCTGGGATGGTCAGCAAACAAGAGGCTGTTCCTGAGGAAGTCACGGGAGCTGCTGGCTTCCCTAGCCCCCTCCCATGCCAACACACATCCTGTCAGGCAGGGCTCTGCTGCCACCAGTGTCCCCAGCCTGGAGAGCTTCTGCCCTTTGATTTCCCCCTAGCAAACACCCGAGGTAGTACAGCTCTCCTGGAGCATCGGCAGTGATTTAAAACATCGCTGTCTCCCACTTCCAACTGAACACAACAACATCCTCCTGTAGCAACCCTGGGCACCCAGGGAGCATCAAGCTAAATCTCTGAAAATCCACCCTCCACTGACACTAGTGTCTCTTTAAAGGTATCCACATCTGAGCCCCAAGTACAAGGAGTCCTTTGACGTGGGGAGTGACATCTTTGCCAAGTTCTCTGCATACATCAAGAACCCACGCAAGGAAGCAAATATCAGTAAGGACCGTGGGTGGGAACTGTGGGGGGCTGTGATCTGCCACGCTGTGGCTGGGGAGAGATGCTTTTGCGAATCCTTCCACCAGGCTAGGATTCCTACTGCCTTCCCCACCAAAGGCTCCTTGGCAAGTGGAGGAGAGGGCAGGAAGGGAGAAGGTAGTCTTGTGCTCCACAGGGCTGATGGTCAAGGGGGAATGGGTCCTGGATGGGAGTGTGGGGTGATGCTGCTGGGATCCCCTGGAAGCAGAGACTCTGGCTAGGGTCCAGTGCTGTGCACTACTGCTGTGGCCATGAGGTCTTTATCCCGGCATGCAAAGCCTTAGGGAGTCTCAGTCACCCTGGCAGAGGTGGGGCTGTGCTTGGAGTTAAGGGCACCTTGTGAACTGCACTTGTTTTCTTGTCCACTCAGATTTTGAGAAAGCCCTGCTACGGGAGTTTCAGCGGCTGGATGTCTACCTAAATACCCCTCTCCCTGAGGAGATTGACCAGGACGCCGTTGAAGACATCGCTATCTCCAAGAGAAAATTCTTGGATGGAGACCACTTGACGCTGGCTGATTGCAACCTCCTGCCCAAACTGCACATCATCAAGGTAAGGACACTGGCTCCCAGGGTCAAGGAAGGGCATCCACTCCAAAACGGAGTGATAAAATGGAGTGATGGGTTCCCATATTTGTCTCCCCTCCCCAAGCCAAAAAGCAGATCTTCCCCAAGTCTGAGAAGTCTCAGCCTCCTCCTTCTCTCTCTAGATCGCAGCCAAAAAGTACCGCGACTTTGAGATTCCAGCAGACATGACAGGTGTCTGGCGCTACCTCAACAACGCTTATGCCTGCGATGAGTTCAGCCACACGTGTCCCGCGGATGAGGAGATAGAGCACACCTATGCCAGCGTTGCCAGGAAGATGACCTAATCCTGCTGCAGGGTGTGCCAGCAGCGCTGCCCCGGGCTGAGCCCTCCACCTCTGCAGTCTTGACACAACCCAGCGCTGGCCAAGGGAGGGACTGGAGGGGGCTTATGGCATTGCTACCCACCGCCTTTCAGAAATAGTGCCTTGCTTCGCAGCTGCTCCCTTATCCTTTGCTGGCTGCAGCCCCTGTGCATCGCCTGTACAGACCAGTCCCTGCATGGCTGCAGTGACAACTGCATCCTTTGACCCTGAAAATGGGTCTCATGTTCTGTGACCGTGTGCCAAGGGTAAAGCTGAGTGCTAGCCTTTCCCAGAGGTGCTTTGGTGGAAGAGAGGAGACCGCCAGCCACGCCTCCACTGCCAGAGCTGCTTTGCTCTGCCAGTCCTGGGTGGTACCAGCCATCCCATATGACTGGGAAGATGTGTCCTGGTCTCCTAGTGCAGCATCTGGGATGGAGCAGTTTGAATCCATCCAGTTGCCCTTCTGCACAGCACTCTGCATTTGGGCAAGTCCCCTCTTCCACCAAGGCATCCTGGCTCCATCCAAAGACCTTGAAAGTGTCTGCTCCCTGCGGTTTATTGCAGTGATGGATTCTCTCATTGCTAGAGAGCTGTGACTCCCCATTAGAACATGGGGCAGGATGGTGCTAGGGGTGATGCCTGGTGTGAAAGTGCCCAGGACCTGCTGTGGGAAGGACAGAGGGGTGTGGGGACTTGCAAAAGGGCTGAGGATCAGGGCATCCCTCCCATGTGTGCCAGCACCTAGGGCCATGTGCTGCTGCCTACAAGGTCCCACCTGCCTCCTGTGAGGTAAGCGACCTCTCCCTGCCTTGCAGGATGCTGCAAGAGATGCAATCATGTGCAGCTCCAGCACCTTCCTCCCTGGTCCCCACCAAGTGCCTGGCAGGGAGATGGAGGCATGGGGTAGGGTTTACACACCCCAGTACCAGACAGCCTAAAAGAGCAGGCAAAAGCTGCTTTGCAAAGTCCTGTGCACACAGGAGATATGAAGGCAGGTCTGGTGATCCCTGGCTCAGCGTTGAGCCTTCCCATCCAGCGTCACTGATGCAACAGGAGTCAAAGATGCTCTGTGCAACCATGACATCCCATCTGGTATCTCCAGCTCCCCCAAGGGCTCCTGCCAGTGCCAGTGAATTCTGCCAGCCCCTCAGCAAAACAATACTGTACGGTGAATGCGGCGGGGACATGATGACAGCAGAACCCCTCCAGCCCTCACTGCCACTTCCCTCTTTGCACTAAAAGGTGTGTCCTTGCAAGACTACCAATGACAGCATTGGGTTGGGGGACTGAGTTTGTTATTGATAGGTTTTTGTTTTGTTTTCTTTCTTTTTTTTAAACTAAGAACAGCAATAAACTCTATTTTAATATGCCTTGTTTGTGTACTGTCAGCACACGGGCCAAGGGGGCTCCCTTGTGCAAACCCTTTTGAGATTTAGCATAAGTGAAGCTGCAGCCCCCAGTCTTTGCTGCCCTGGATCACTGGGATGCATGTTGCAGCTCCTGCCCTGCCCACAGGAGAGATGTCCCCTCCACAGACCACCTGCCCCACAATATGCCAGCGGTTGAGGGGACAGGGCCCTGCACAGTGTGGGAATGAAGTAACCATAGGACACTGCTGTGGTAGAAGGGCTTTATTCAGCTCCTGCTGGCAGCCAGAGTAGCCCAGCCAGCCACAGTGGCAGCTCTGCCTTGCCATGGGTCCTGGAGGTCTGCTGGTGTAGAAGAAATGGTGTCCTGAACCCTGGGACTCTCCCCCATGCCCCATGACACCACTCTTTTGCTGCAGACACTCTTCTCTCTTCCCCATGAGGTAGTGGAGACCTCTCAAAGCTCAGTGGATGGACCTGCCAGAAGGCAATGGGATGGTGGTGGCAAAGAGCAGGCTGGCACACAGGTGGCTGGCAGGGTTCCTCCTGTGCCCCTCATTTAGTGACACAGTACTTCCAGAAGCAAGCTGGGAATTAAAAAGACATCCATGCGAGGGTCTGCAGCAGTGCTTGGCTACAGCCCAAAAGTTTAAAGGAAGTGAGACGTCCACGTCTTCTTCTGAGCTCTCCTTTGGCTTTGAAGTCAATTCTAGGAGACCAGCCTGGGAGCGGAATTCTTTAGGCCACATCATGGACACCCCAAACCATGGAGCACCCTCCACCCAAAGTCATGAGCATCCTTCACCCTAAGCCCAGACCCTACCTGCCATGGTGTCTTTGTGATGGTTTGGATCCTACTTCCACTGGGAACTAGGCACTCACCTCTCTTGCAGGGTTGTTGAGGAACCTGGTCTGTCTGAGTCAATCTCTGGCTCTGAAGCTCCCCCACTGCCACCATGTTCCAGAGGACTTCATCAAGGTCTTCCACCTACCATGATACAGGAGCCCCATCATGCATGTGTGGAGCCCACATGGCAAAACCAGTCCCTGAAGCCCTTCCCCACACTGCAGGAGCAGGGAAGGGAACAGTGTGAGTACCTGAGTGGGACTGCCTTGCTCCACATTCACCAGCCAACAGGGATGGAGTTTGCTGGGACTTCATGGGGAGCTGGGCCATGGGAGTCTCCTGTCCGTGGACTGCTTTCACCTAGGCCAGAGGGACACCCTCACTCACCAAGTTGTTTGGGACGTCCTCCTGAAGAGGGCTTTTAGTTCCTGAAAAAAGAAATATCACGAGCATTCAGGGTCTGTGGGTCCAGTGTGGGGAGCAGGAGCTAAGGGAAGATACATCAAAAGGAAAGGGGACACAGCACTATCACCTACTTCTCTCCATGCTCCTCTGGGGGCACCTAACCTGCAGTGCTCCTTTGTCCTAGATGCAACCTTTCATCTGTTCAAGAGTGTCCAAGCGCCTACCCCTCTTCATGTATGGCCCCACATCAGACCCACAGAACCATGGAATCATTAAGTTTGGGAAAGACCTCTCAGCTCATCCAGTCCAACAAACAGCCCAACGGCACTGCTTAACTGTGTCTCCAAGTGCCACACAGACATGGTTTCTGAACCCCTCCAGGGAGGGAGAATCCACCACTGCCTTGGGCAGCCTCTGACAGGGCTTCACCTTTTTCAGTAAATAAATATTTCTTTCAGTAAACAAATGCTCCCTAATATCCAGTCTAAACCTTCTCTGGCGCAACTTGAGGCCATTTCCTCTCACCCTGTCACTTGTCACTTGGAAGACCTCCCCACAACCTCCTCTCTAGGAGCTGCAGAGAGCAATGAGGTCTCCCCTCAGCCTCCTCTTCTCCAGGTTAAACAGCCTCAGGTCCCTCAGCTGCTTCCAGAATCCCTGTTCTCAAACACCTTCCCCAACTACTTTCCCTTCTCTGGTTGAGCACCAGCCCCTCAAGGTCTTTCTTGGAGTGAAGGGCCTAGAACCGAACCTAGGATTTGAGGTGTGACCTCATCTGCATCAACTACAGGAGAAGGACGACTTCCCTGCTCCTGTTGGCCACCCTATGGCGGATCCAAGTCAGGATGCTGTTGGCCTTCTTGGCCACTGCTGGCTCGTGTTTGGCCACTGCTGGCTCGTGTTCAGCCACTGTGACCAGCACACCCAGGGCCATTTCCATCCTCGACTCCAGCTCCCCTTGAGCTCTGGGACTCACCTTTGCTCCAAGCTAATTTCTGGTCATGGCTCGCTCCTTCCCCCACTGCGAACAGAGCCTGGTTCAGGTTCTTGGGAGGATACAGTCCTGCTGGATGCTTGCTATGAGTCACAAAGCCAACTGCACCATCATCCAGGTTTAAATCCTTTGGCATAAGGTCTGGGTTGAATGGGGAGACAGTTACAAGGACAAAGCAGCTCATTTAATGGCTTTAAATTGGAGAAGGGAAGATTTAGACTAGACATAATGAGGAAATTCTTCACAATGAGGGTGGGGAGGCCCTGGCCCAGGTTGCCGAGGGAAATGGTGGCTGCCCCATCCCTGGAGGTGTTCAAGGCCAGGTTGGATCGGGCTTGGAGCAACCTGAGCCAGTCAGAGGTGTCCTTGCCCATGGCAAGGGGTGAACTGGATGGTACTTGCTATTTCACAAATCTGTGATTCTACGATTCTATGATTTGAGGTGTGATTGTGCCTTGGACAGTGGGATGGAGAGCCTGAGCAGTCTACAGGTCCTGAGCATGGTCTACAGATCCTGAGAATGGCGGGCAGATTGTTTGAGGGGGGGAACTAGGGTTCATCTCCTCATCTGGTCATGGCATGGAGTCTGGCTAGGAGCCAAAATGCATGGGACTGTGCGTGTGACCTCAGCAGTACTGAGCAGAGGGGAAGAGTCCCCTCCCTTGGCCTGTGGTGATGCTCCTCCTAATGCAGCTCAGGATGCTGCTTTCTGCTTTTGCTGCAAGGGCAGATTGCTGGCTTGTGGTCAATTTGTTGACCAGAACAGCCCTGCTGTCCTGATGCCTGGGGTTCTTGAGCTTCTCGTTGCTGAACAGTACAAAGTCCCTCTCAACCTATCTATCCAGCCTGCCCAGGTCCCTCAGGATGGTAGCATTATCAGCCACTCCTTCTAGCTGTGCATTGGCTGCAAACTTGCTGAGGGTGCACTACATCCCATTGTTCAGGTTATTAACGAAGGTGTTAAACAGAACCATCCCTCACGATGTACCACAAATGACTGGCCTCCAGCTGGACTTTGTACCACGGATCACAGTCAGTCTTCAACCTACCTCACTGTCTCTTTCTCTGAACCGTGCTTTGTCACATCTATGAGGATGCTATGGGATACAGTGCCAAAAACCGAGGCAAGTGATGTCTGCTGCCTGGCAATGCCTTCAGCATGACTGTGACAGGAGGTGGAGAAGGTCCCTGTTAGCCACTGGGGTTCACCTGCTACAGAAGACCGTTGCGAGGGTTGACTTCTGACCTTCCTGGCCTCATTATCTGGGCTGCTGCACCAGTGGGAGCTGTGAAGGGTTAAGCCCAAGCCCCTGTCAACCCAGGTAACACCTCAGGTAAGTGCAAGTAGAAATCCGTCCCATGGCCTCTGAGGGAAAGGGGAGTCCAAGGTCACCATAAACACAAAAGTTAGGCACATGGCTATGACTGAGGCATCAAGTCCCCTGCTGTATGACTGTGTTTAACTGGAAACCAGCTGGTCTGTTGGGGTCTTTCCAGCATATTCCCCCTTTGACCCATCCCTCCTCCAATGCCTGCCTGAGCACAGTCCCCAGGAATTTCCAACCCTGCTTTGGGAGCTGAGCAATCCCAGCAGCTGGCCTCATATTTCCTTTGCCTCAGAGGTGTGGTCAAGCTCCTAAAGCTCTGGAAGTTCCCATGAGTCAGCCAAGCAAGAAGAGGAGTCCCTGTGCCAGCTCCTTTCCCAGAAAAAGCAGGCAATGTCCCACCCCAGGGCAGAGCACATGGCTGGTCTCGTGATCTTCAGGGCTCAAGCTCTGCCCAAGTGGCTTTTTCTCCAGCATAAGGAAGCCCCTGAGTGTCTAAACTGGTGTTTACCCTGCTTGTAGGTACTGACATGTGTAAATCAGGGCCACAGGCTGGATGCAAATAGATGTTATCAGCCCCAAGCCTAGCAGATGCCGCCTGTGGTCACCTGGGGCACTGGCCTGCATGCAGAAACATGTGGCAGGGCACCATGCTTGCAGCAAAGCCCCCAGCATGGAGCACAGTCAATTAGCATCACAGTGCCAGGCCTCACAGCTCTTGGGGAGGCTCGTACCAGCCTAGCGACCATGTGCAGATCTCACCCCATCCTGGGCCACCCAGCATCCATCACTCATGCTGCACAAGAGCCACGTTTCCCTTATTCCCAAGTCTCCCTTCTCTTGGGGAGGTTCCTACCAGCAGGTAACTATGAACAGAACTCACCCCATCCCAGATCACCGAGTGTTCACCATTCATGCTGCACGTGAGCTGCAGTTCCCTCATTCTCAGGTCTCACCACTCTTGGGAAGGCTCACACCAGCCCAGTGACCACGAGCAGAGCTCAGCCAATCCCAGGCCACCCAGTATCACTGAACGTGAGCTGCAGTTCCCTCATTCCCACATATGGTGTCAGAAGAATATTGACTCTAAAGGGATGCTGGTTGATTTCCAGGGTAACGTTGTCTGTCATCCCTGGACACATCATCCAAACTCTGCTGCCTACAGATCAGAGTAGCCGAAGCAGCCCCCTGGGCACAAGATGGTCTTTTGTTGTCCGACCTGGTCACACTAGCAAGGACTTTAACCCTGCTGGACATACACAGCTCCTAACAATGCTGGGGAAAACCCTGCATGCCTGCAGCAGCCAAGTGCACATGAAACATCAGATACAGTCTCAAATAGTTTGAGGCAGCATTCAGTGGTGCACAGGGATGAAACCCACCTGACTTTGAGGCACAAACACCCCATCCAGTTTTCCTTACCTTGAACAGTGTTGCTTTCAGGGTAGACAGGAGAAACATCGATGTAGCAAGCCCCAAACAGCAGTGAAAAGGTGACAACCATCCTCTGGGAAGGCACCTTGTCTCCTTCTCCAAACCTTGACCAGTTTCCTAGGAGTCTGTAGCTGAGTGAATGAGGTGGTTCTCTTTTATGTCCCCTAGGTCTTTGTAATCAATATGCTCTCATCAGGTGAGGTGTCTCCTGCTGGGTTGGCCAGTCATCCTGATGACAGGATACGACTGGCTCCTGTCTCCCCTGAGTTCAATCTCTGTCACTCTTGAGTGAGGATGCCTAATAAATGCTTGGGCAGGTTTTCAGAGGCTCTGCTGTTTGCCACGGTTGTACTGCACTGGTGAAGGAAGCACTAGAGAAGGATAAAGGGGTTAACCATGCCTCTGGTGGGGTCTTCAGGAGGATCAAAAGAGAACATGGGGCCAAGATTTGTTTGAGTCTTACCTGCTTCACAGGTGCTTCAAGGAAAGTCCCTTTGAAACCCCAGTGTGATATCCAAGTTCCTCAATTTCCTGTGTCCTCTCTTCTTGTGGGGTGGGACCTCGTGGAGCCTTTCTTGAAGAAGATTGGACAGGATGCTGAGGAGCCTGAACATTTGTTTTTTAACCAAGAGACTGACCACGACCCTGCTGACAACAAAACAGGGAGACAACAGCGTCTGCGTGCCCAGGTACAAGGCTCTTTTTTCATCAAGTGGTTGAAGGTGCATTAACAAGAACTCATTATTCCTGTCTGCAAATCTCTCTCTGTCAGGGCACAGATTGGACTGGGAGACAGATGAGGTGAAATGTCCATCTATCCTGAGCAGGCTACCACTCAGCTGGGAACCTGCTCCTAATGGAAATCCATATCAGCCTGTTTTCCAGCTGTGTCCATCGCCTGGATGCCAGGTTTCATGCCACATAATGAAAAATCCTGGAAGCAAGCTCGTGGCTTCTGCTGTCAGGACACTGGGAGGAAGCAGAGCCTGGAGAGGGTTGCCATGGGGGGAAAGCATGGAGATCCCCTCCAAACTGACATGGGCATCACATGAGGCGATGTGCACCTGTCTGCTGTGCCATAGAACACCTTGAGCAGGAGTAGTCTGCGCACAGAGAGCACCTGGAGCAGCACAAGGAGAGTGGGGAGACATCAAGCTCAGCCACCAAGTCCATTCCTTGTGAGTCCAGTCCATTCTGGTCCACAGACCAGAAACTGCTTGCTGTGCATCAGGAGGATGGGAAGCACAAGGTCTGGCCAGAGAGGAGAGGAGCCAGGTGTCAGCCTCCTCCATCCAACACAGGACAGTTCATCCTGTGGAGCAAGGGGACCTCTGGAAAGAGCTAGGTCCCATGGCACTTCATGAATGCAGACACTTGCTGTGTGTGCCCAGGCGAGGGCACTGCCAGACCAACACATACAGCTGGAACAGATTCCCTCTGCAGTCTCCTATCCTCACAGGTCGGTGCTGGGGTGACCTGGGCATCCCCATTGCCTGCCCAGTGCTCAGCTTGCGTTCTAACCCACAGAGCTAGAGGAGAGATCCTGGCTAGGGAGAAATCTAACAGATCTCAACCTGGGTCAGGGCAATCCCAAATATGATTACAGGCTGGGCAAGAATGGATTGGGAGCAGCCCTGAGAAGAACCTGAGAGGCTGGGGGATGAGAAATTCAACACGAGTCGGCAGCATGTGCTCATGGCACAGAAACCAACTATGTCCTGGGCTGCATCCAAAGCAGTGGGACCAGCAGGGACAGGCAGGGGATTCTGTCCCTCTGCTCCACTCTAGTGAGACCCCTCCTGGAGCCTGGTATCTAGCTCTGGAGTGTTCAGCACAGGAAGGGCACGGAACTGTTGGAGCAAGGCCAGATGAGGTCACAGAGATGATGTACCTCCTCTACGAGGACAGGCTGAGAGAGTTGGGGTTGCTCAGCCTGGAGAAGAGAAGGCTCCAGGGAGATCTCAAAGCAGCTTCCAATCCTGAAAGGGGCTCCAGGAAAGCTGGGGAGGGTCTTTTGATCAGGGAGAGCAGGGAGAGAGCAAGGGGAAACAGTTTTCAGCTGCAAGAGGGAAGATTGAAATAAGATCTTAGGAAGAAATGTTGTGCTGCAAGGGTGCAGAAGCCCTGTTGCAGGTTGCCCAGAGCAGTGGTGGCTGCCTCATCCCTAGAGGGGTCCAAGACCAGGTTGGATGGGGCTTGGAGCCCCTGATCCATGGGGAGGTGTCCCTACTCAAGGCACAGGTTGTGACTGGATGGGCTTTGAGGTTCCTTCCAACCCAAAGCATTCCATGATTGTAACAAGTTCATATCTCTAACAGGTTATCATCTTGAAGGGTGCATTCTGGCAGGACAGTTCTGATGCCGTTGCCCCAGGCTGCCCCAGAGACCCACCAGCAGCTACAGAGATGTAGGAAATGCATGACACACAAGGGTGGCTGGATAACAGGGCCTTGCTCAGCGAGCCTGGGACCCCACAGCCCTACATCCCTGACCAGATACGCAGGCATACACTCAACAGAGCTTAAGGTGGTTGCAAGGATCTGGGGTGCCTCTGGCCCGTTCCATAGTGCTGGCAGTTCAGCAGATTGAAGAGTGGGCAGAGCAGGGTAGGTACAGCACCACAGCACATCCAGTGTGGGCTGCAGTCTGAGTTGCTGCTCTCTGTATCTCTGCCTCCCATGACTTTCAAAGCAAACAGGGATCTTTCACTGGCAGCCTGCAAAATATTAGAGTTTAATTTTTCCCCATCATTTCAGGAGCTGCTGTCTTCATTGCGTTTGTCAGATGCTGTTTCCTTTGTGGCAGCTGCAAAAGTACCATTAGCCCCCGCAGAGCATATTTCCACTCTCTAATACTTTTATAGGCTAGCAGCTCAACTCTCTGAGAATTAGTAATAAGAAATACCCTTGTGTATAGTCCTAAAGCTGCTGTTTCTAATAAAGAGCCATTTTCAGCTGCATTCCTCTCATTGCTTTGATCTGCACCGAAAACACCACCAACAACACAGAGACCAGTTAGGAACAAGCCCATCGATCACGGTGAGTCAGAGCTTTCACAAACCTCCGCACCAAATACCTCCAGGCACGGGGCTGTGGCTATGGGCTCGAGGCCAGTGTGAGAAACAGGCCAGGCTCCAAGATGATGGATGCACAGGGCTGGCATGGATGGAGGACGTTTCACTGGCTCACCCCTCTCCAGGCAGTGGTGGAAAGACCTAGCTGGGCATCCTGGGGCTTTGCCCCTAGACCCAGCCCCATCCGTCAGCACAGCCCCATCCTGCTCAATAAGTAAAGACTGGCAAGGCAGACTGGAGCTGGGTGTAACCCTGACAGATTCCACTCAGACCGTGACCTGTGCACACTGGTGGCAGGTTTCTGTTGGAATGCTGGGACCTCACAGAATCATAAAGGCTGAAAAAGTCCTCTCAGCTCATACAGACCAACCATCAGCCCAATCCCACTGTGCCTGCCACACCATGTCATCAAAGCGCCACAACTATACCACTTGTGAACCCCTCCAGGGATGGAGACTCTACCACTGCCCTGGGCAGCCTCTGACAGGGCTTCAACACTCTTCTGTTAAAGAAATTTTTCCTAATATCCAATCTAAACCTCCTCTGGCACAGCTTGAGGCCATTTCCTTGCATCCTATCCTTTGGTACATGGGAGAGGAGCCCAGCAGCCACCTCGCTCCAACCTCCTTTCTGGGAGCTGCAGAGGTCTCTCCTCAGCCGCCTCTTCTCCACACTAAACAGCCCCAGGTCGCTCAGCTGCTCCCAGAACCCCTGGGCCCCAGATCCTTCCCCAGCTCTGTTCCCTTCTCCAGACATGTTCTTGCCCCTCAATGACTTTCTTAGAGTGAGCGGCCCAGAACTGAACCCTAGATTCAAGGTGCGGCCTCTTCAGTACCAAAGACAGGGAGATGAGCATCATACCTTCCTGCTGTGGCTCTACAGAGCCCGGCATGCTGCTCATGTGAAGCAAAAAAAAAAAAAAAAAGAAAACGAGCCAAAAAAACCCAAAATAAAACCCAAACCCTTCTCACATCAGAAACTTGAACTCCTAAAATGTTACCTTGAAATGTCATGAGCCTTTTTGACTTTTTCCACTCTGCATGAACAGAGTGCATGAACTCTGCTCTGTTTGATACAGAGCAGGAACAGCTCAGCTGCTTCAACCAACCCCTGTGCTGGGGGGAGTCCCTCCTGCCACTGAGTAACTTGTCTGAATAACCCTCAGGCATCCCAGCACAGTTGCCCTGCCAAAATCTCAGAAAAGAGCTGGTTTTCTTCTACTCCTAAAGACCTGGCAGACTATTAGAAAATCACCGTCTGTACCTTGGTGCAAACCCAGTATCCAACAACATGGCCGCTGTGAGAGCCAGTTTAATCCTACCTTGCTGGGCCAGTGCCTGCCAGAAAACAGCCCAGGCCTCACTTGGGCAGCACATGTAACTGCCCAGGGATGCCAAGGTTGTTCCAAGCCCCATAAACCTGGCCTTGAACACCTGCAG
Source organism: Piaya cayana (assembly GCA_013389865.1). Classification (NCBI taxonomy): domain Eukaryota; kingdom Metazoa; phylum Chordata; class Aves; order Cuculiformes; family Coccyzidae; genus Piaya; species Piaya cayana. The sequence continues at coordinate 112,611 of WAAB01013982.1, read as the reverse complement.
CCACCACTACTCTGGGCAACCTGGGCCAGGGCCTTCCCACCCTCCCAGAAAAGTATTTCTTCCTAAGATCTCATCTCAATCTCCTCTCTTGGAGCTGAAAACCATTCTCCCTTGCCCTCTCCCTGCCCTTGCTGATTCAGACCCCCTCCCCAGCTTTCCTGGAGCGCCTTTCAGATCAACCTGGAGCCTTCTCCAGGCTGAACAACCCCAACTCTCTCAGCCTGTTCTTATACAGGAGGTGTTCAAGCCCTCGGATCATCTCCATGTCCTCCTCTGGACTTGCTCCAACAGCTCCATGTCCTTCTCATGCTGAGGACTCTAGAACACAGGACACAGAGTTCCAAGCGAGGTCTCACCAGAGAAAGGCAGAATCCCCTCCCTTGCTGTGCTGATCTCAGTACTTACTGACCATTTTTTGGGAATGAGCACTTTCCACTCTTGAAACAAAAGCAGGACACACATCTTGGGCACTTGTTAAGGAGATCAGTCACTGTGAGGTTCCTGTTCACCTGCTAGAAGGATGATGTAGCCATGGAGTCACAGAGGAGGAAAAGCAGATGCGTGGTTTTGGTTCAGTGAGCTTTGACAGAGCAGTCACAACTACAGATCAAAAGCCTCAAAAAGGCTCAGGTTAAACAAGATCAGAATTGAGATGGTGAGAGGGAATGCCAGCATAGAACATTTTGCTTGAGGATTTACAGATTGCAGTGTTTTGGCTCCTTTGTTTGCCTCAACCTCAGCTCCTCTGAAGTCTGCCTGATGACATGATGCATGGGGGAATTCTTCTGGCTTGGGTTTTTATTTGCTTTCTAAAGATCTGAATGTTAAAAAGGTCATTTCCCACGATCCATAACAACGGCAGATACCTGTGCCCCAAAATTTCACCTTATCATAAAGAGAAAGCAAAACAAATTAAGGAGAATCAGACTCTTGTTTAGCTGGGCCTGAGAGGAGCTTTGCTGGCAGCAAACAGTGTGTCGGTAACACATCAGTTCCTTCGAGCAGCTCTTGGGACCTTCCATCTCCTTTATTTTCAAACGCAGCTGAATCTATTGAATGCACCACATGTCCTCACATCATCAGTAAGAGAGATTTTTGTGAACAAGATACACAAAGACAGGGGCAAAACTGTTGCAGCAGTGTCGCTGCCTGTGGAGAGGACACCTCTTTGCCCTGGTTTGGGTGCACTCAGGCCCCATAGTGGTGTGGCTGCAGCTCTCTGCAGTGCTGCCTGAAACTGGAGGGGAGGGCTTCCCTCGCCTCTGTACCTGCAGGCACAGACTCACAAATACATCTGAGAGAAACAAATGGAAGGCAGGGCTCCTCAGAAGCAAATTGCTCCAGTGTTGTAAGAAGGAATAAGAAAATTATCTACCAGTTGCTGAAGAACCAGCCTTTTGCCACATAACAGCAACAACACAGACCAGTTGTGGGTGCAATTTTCTCCCAGGGATACCCCAAGTTTCCCAGCACCTTCCCCAGGTGCTGCTCAGGCAGGGCAGCATCGGCTCTCTAACACAGAAAGAACAAGCACTTTTCCATACTAAATTAGTGTTATTTACAAACCAGCTCCAGTACACAGGCTGTATTTCCAGACATATTAAACAAATAAACAACCCTCCTCCTTCTTTAAAGAGGTTTATTTATATGTTTAGGAGTATATACTTAAATTTGGATTAATATATATATACACACAGAGAGAGGTGGATACATAGATAAAAGATCTGGGGCTTTGACTTTGGTCTATGTTCCTTATGCTTTGGTTGAAGAGCACCAAAACCAAAGGGGGAAGCTCAAAGGATGCTGACCTGACCCATCCATGGCAGCAGTGCCTGTGCAGGACCCTGTCCCAGTCCTTCCCTAGCAAGGCACAGGCAGCTCTGAGCAGGTGGCTGTCACAGAATGGTTTGGGTTGGAAGGGACTTTAAAGCCCATCCAGTTCCAACTGCCCCTCTCCAGCCTGTCCGGGTCCCTCTGGATCTGTCCCTTCCCTCCAGCGAATTGACTGCACCATTCAGCTTGGTGTCACTGGCAAACTTGCAGTGGTTGCCCTCAGTGGCCACTGTCCCTGTCTCTGACAAGATATTAAACCACACCAGTCCCATTGCGGCAGCTCTGGGAAGCATCTCGAGTCCTGTTGGGTGCTGTGATCCAGGTGCTGGAAGCTCCCAGCATGCCCTGCCTGCTATGGCTCAGCATCAACCCAGGGACGCAGCTCATAGCCGGAGAAGGCAACAGCATGCTGGATCTTAGGGGCCAGTTGAGGCAGCTGGCAGGCATCAAGGATTCCCAGTGCTGCCTGCTCCACCTCACTGTCCTTCATGATGCTGTCACCAGGCTCAGTTTCATGGCCAGACAGGGGCTGGAGAGCACAGATGAGCTGCCCTCCATCCTCTTCCCCACTGGCCAGCAGCTTCACGGAGCTGAGCATTACCCAGTGTTCTGCCAGGCCAATGCTCTCCTGCAGGTCCTCCTGGCTGACGCTCCCACCTTCTATAGGCAGAGGAAAGCAGTTGCCTGCTCCCCGGGCTGGGCACTGGCATTTAGAACAAAGCTGGAGGTGCAGAGAGAGCCACATCTCAGATGTCTGGTAGTGCCCATCACATGCGTAGCTGTCCTGGGTCAGTCCCGCTGGCACTGGCTGCTCCAGCTCATCATCTCCATCTTCCTCCAGATGTGGTGCAACCCAGGAGCCCAAGCAACGCCCTAGATGGCTATGGGTGAGGGATGAGTCCTTTTCCTCAAGGCAGTGTGGCCCAAAACCATTGGCACAGTAGCCACTCATGTCCTGGGAACAGCTTTCTCCAAGGAGCAGCTGGACCGTGGGTGGTGTTTGCTCAGCGGCAGGTAGCCCGTGGGAGGGAAGTAAGGCTGGCAGGAGCAGGGCGAGCGAGCCCTCCTCGAGCTCAAGGGTGGGCACCCTGATGGTCACACTCAGCTCCTTGTTCAGGAGAACCTGCCAGGAAACAAATAGCAAAGCAGTCAGACTCAGCTTGATGAAAAATCCACCAGCCTGGGGGTGATGAGGTGAACTGTGTTATACTGGGGATGGAAATGGTCCCAGACTGCGCATCTGCTGTGCTTACACCCAGGAGAAATGTGTGCAGGACTCTGCTCACTACAGCACGGGGGCTCTGGTGCCAGAGACAGTGAGAGAAGCCATCACACCACTGCTTTTCAAGATATGCCCCTGCCAGAAGCTGAGGGAAGAGCTCCCAGCTATGCAGAGATGCAGGTAAACCCTGCACAGAAGCCAAGAAAAATCAGTGAAGAAAGGACACTGAACCAGACCAAGGCAAACGAAGCAGGCTGCCACCGCCTCTCCACATTGGCACAGGGGATTTCCTTAGCTTATAAAGTTGGTTTTGTCCCCACAGTGCTAAAAGGGCTGCTCAGCCCAGGCTGCTGGAAAATTGGGATGCAGTGGGAAACTGGGACTTGGGGAGAAAGGCTGTCCTAGTGACTGTTTCCTGCTTGCCCACAACATGTTCGGCCTGGAGGCTGCAGGGAGACCTTAGAGCAGCTTCTAGTATGGAAAGGGGCTCCAGGAAAGCTGGGGAGGGGCTCCTGATCAAGGAGTGCAGGGAGAGGATGAGGGGGAACAGTTTTCAGAGGAAAGAGAGGAGCTTGAGATGAGAACTTAGGAGGAAACATTTTCCTGTGGGGAGGACCTGGTCCAGGTTGCCCAGAGCAGTGGTGGCTGCCCCATCCCTGAAGGGGTTCAAGGCCAGGTTGGATGGGACTTAGAGCCCCCTGATCCAGTGGGAGCTGTCTCTGCTTATGGCATTGAGGTGGAACTGGATGGTCTTTTAGGTCCCTTCCAACCCAAACCATTTTATGGTTCTATGTTTGGATGAGCTCAGCAGGGCTGCTGCTGCGGGAGCATCTGAGTCTCAGAGCTGCAGAGGGCTGAGGGGCTGCATCCCACTCAGGCCAGGCTGTCTCAGGATGGAACCTCGAGTGTTGGCTTCTCCTTCCTCTTTCTCCCCTTCAATCTGTTTCAAATGAACATGCAAAAGTCAACAACGTTCACAGGCTATGTGCTGCCCAAGACACCCTCCACCAGTGCAACCCATGGCTGATTGATGCACCCCACCAAGATCTCCTCTGACATAGCAAAGCCTGGGGGCATTGTGTGTCAGAGAGTGGGGAAGGCATCTCTGCAGTGAGACAGGTTTGGTGGGGAAAGAGGTGGGGCAAGGAGAGGTGCTGAGACCCCTTCAGAAGCAGAGGACCCAGGCTCAGCTGCATCACATGTGGGGCAAAGGCTGCATGAGAATCATTAACTCACAAGCGTTTTCGGGAGGTGATTCTCCGAGGGGCTGAGGCAGGCATACAGCCAGATGAAGCAGAGCCCAGCCACGATCAGGAGCAGGAAGATGCCACTCAGTACAGCAAGGAGGACCCAGGGAAAGCCTGCCAGGGAGTCAGAAGAGGCCGAGCGGTGAAGTATTCCAGCCAGCATCCCCTCCAGTCTGCCTTACTCCATCCCTTCCTCAGAGCTCCTGCAGCAGGCTGCAATGGATGCTCAAGCAGGAGATGTGGGGCAAGCCCAAGGCAAATGGCAAGAGAGCATCTCCCTAAGAAAGATCCCCACACGGTGTTACTGAGCCACCAACCCAACCAGAATGGCGGAGAAGGTGAGTGATCCACACCTCCACACGTGCCCATGCCACAAGCAGGACCTGAGGCAAAACCACAGCAGCTGAGCCAGCAAGAGAACTCCCACCTGCAGGATGCACTGGTGTCACCAAGCACTGCTCAGCCTCTCGGCTCTGCTCCCTGGCCATGCCCACAACCGCTGTCCGGATGCAGTACTGCGTGCTAGGCATCAGGTAGCTGAAGGTGCACGGCACATCCTCCCTACTCCGTTTGCAGGGCACCTGGAAGCAGAGGGGACGCATGGCCAAGGCAGCTGGAGGTAGGATCTCTGCACTGCTCTGCTCCCCAGATCAGCCTCAGCACCTCATTTGCCCCATGATGGGGAGCACAGACCCTCTCCCCCTGCTCCCCAGCACCTGCAGCACTATTTTCTTCACCCCAAGAGGGGTTCAGGATCTGGAGCATCCCATTGAACACCTACTGCAAGCTTGCATCTGAGCAGGAGTTGGAAGTTCTTCATATTCATGAAAATACGTTTCTCCTGCCACCCCAAGGTTGTGAGTCCCAAACTGCAAGTGCAAAGCATCTTGCAGTTGCTTACACTGCTGGGTGTAAGCAGGGTTGGGGCACCGCTACGGGCACAAGCACCACCACACCTTTGCAACCGGCCACGGGCATCTTCGCTGCAGCGGGAAGGCTTTTGCAAGTCCCGTGCCCTCTGAACTTTGTCCACCCTGCCACGTACTTGCTGGATGAGCTTGTCCCCTTCATAAAGATTCAGCCGGTACCACAGCTTCCGCAGCACTCGGTCAACCGGCTTGTAAGAACCAGTTTTGCTTCGGTAGGGAGTGAGCGGCGTGGTGATATTAACACTGAGGTTGTAGCCGTGGAGCAACCAGGACAACCCTGGGGGGCCTACAATTGCTGTAGGGAGGGAAAAACAAATGGAAAAGGAAAATGAAGCCCTTCAAAATAGAAGGCAGACAACTTGTTTCACTAGAAGTGTTGTTTTCCTGTTTGACATCCCATTCCCAGTGCACAGAGACTTCCTCAAGCCTAACCTGAGGAACTTCCTGCTGTAAAACCAGCTCTAGAAACAGCAGCCACCACATCTTTGTGACAGCCAATGCTGCTCCTGCCCCCTCCAGCCTCACCACCACAAGCCAGGATAGACTTTCTGCCACCTCTGGCTCCCTAGTTGTGATAAGCCAGTGGGAGGTGGGTTATGGGAAGGTCCTGAAGTTTTTCCTTCCTCCTGAAAACAGCTAGACTCTTTGGACAGGACAGCACCTTGCAAACACAGCAGCCAGGGCAAAAGGCAGTTGTAGAAGGACAACTCCTGCCATCACCAGCCTGCTTTACTTTGTTGGAATGAAAATGCCCTCACCCAGCACCACCCAAACCCATGGCAGGGGATGCTTTTATAAGGCAAGCCTGGAGTGGTATCCTCTTTGCCACCCCATCTTGCTCTGTTCTTCAGAGACCCAAATTCTCACAGTGTCTTGGTGGCCTGGGACTTCCCATCCTGTGGCCTCACCTCACTGCGTCTCATGCTCTGTTCCCTTGCTCTTCACCTTGCTCTTCCAGCAGCTCTGCTCCCATCACTTTCCTCACGACAGTGCTGGTGGCATTTTTTCCACCAGTATCTTCATAGGATTTCCCACTATAACCTACCAGACCTCGCCAGGGAGCCTTGTCCCCATTGACCCCCTGGAAACAGCCAGAGCCCACCTGAAGAAGCTTCCTGGTCCTTACTGTCTCTGTATGGCTGCAGCTCGCTGGAATCAGCCCATTTGGACAGCTTGCCTCCAGCACTTGTTCTCACCCTTGCCCAGTAGATATCATGGATCTTGTCAAAATACAGCTCACATTCCCAGGGGGAGCTGGTGCTGTTCCTCCAACAGGCATCTGCCTTGGTCCAGTGAGAGGATCTGCCCATGGGGAAAATACAGAAGGTTCTCCTTTTCAGCACCTTCCTAGCCAAAAAAAAAAAGGAGGCTGCCTGGCCATCAGTGTCCCACCCAAGTGGAAGCGTAAGGAGAGCACAGATGTTGGTCAACAGCATCCTGGGCTGCATTAGAAAGAGCAGGCAAGTCAGGTCCCCCCTCCCTGGCACTGGTGGGATGGCACCTGGAGTGCTGCGCCCTGACCTGTGCTCTCTGCTATGAGAGAAAACACACCCATGCCAGAGAGCACCCACTGAAGGGCCAAGAAGGTGGCCAAGGGGTCAATCCATCTGTGGTATGAGAGAGGCCAAGTAAGCAGGACCTGCTAAGCCTCAAAAGGAGGTGGCTTAGGGTGGAGGTGTCTTATCAATGCAGTGTAGTAAAGAAAACACAAACTTCTAAGCAGTGCCCAACGAAAGGACAAGAGGCGATGGGCCTCTTGTCGATGGGAAAAAGACCCAAAACCCAACTCCAAAAGCAATCTCTTCTGTTTTTTTCTGGGAAGGTGACCGGGAAAGGGAACAATGTGACCAGGAAAGGGAACAAGTTGCCCAGGCAGGTTGTGGAGGCTCCATCCTTGAAGGTGGTCCAAACCCAGCAGGACACAGTCCTGAGTTGCCCCTGCTGGAGCAAGGGGTAGATGAGCTGCTCTCCAGAGTTTCCTGCCAGCTCTGTTATTCCATTATTGTACATTTACTATCAGATAATCTTCTGGCTATTCTGCGTCCTCACCAGCCCTCTGCCAGGGTGCAAGAGGGATTAGCCACCCTACTTACCGTCTCCTCCACTCCACCTGGTACGTGGCACCACTGGGAGAACCAGGGTCTGGCTCCCACTGCAGGCGGACGTGGAAGTTCTGTGCTTCCAGCTTCACGTCCCATGGAGGCAACAGCGTGCCTGGGGAGAGGGGAAGCAGAGGGGGATCAGGTGGCATCACTATGCTCTGTGGGGACCCATTCCTTGGTCATAGGTCTCCCCACTTTTCTGTGGAGGCACTTCAAGACCACCCCCCAACACGGCAGCCCCCAGCTCCAGCCTCACATCAGTGTGTGGTCCTTGCAGGAGGCACTGATATCCCAATGTGGCTGATGGGGAGGCCCTGGCCCAGGTTGCCCAGGGAGGCTGTGGCTGCCCCATCCCCAGAGGTGTTCAAGGCCAGGTGGATGAGGCCTTGGGCAGCCTGATTCAGAGGGAGGTGTCCCTGCCCATGGCAGGGGGGATGGAATTACATGATCTTTAAGGTCCTTTCCAACTCAAACCATTCTGTGATTCTATGGTGACCTTGGGGTTCTCTTTCCCTGCAGGTACCATTTCTAGGGCTGAGAGTTGTCCCTGTGTTTCTTGCAGTGCTGCAAGCCAGGACCACCCTGCAGCTGGCCACAGCAGCTCCAGAGCTGCACTTACCCTGGAGCAGCGTGCAGCCAAGGGACAGAAGCAGGCTGAGGACAAGGCTCATCCTGTCATGCCACATCCATCTGTTAACTGTTCTACACGGCAACTCTGGGTGCTATAGCAAGCGAAGCGGTATGCCTGAGCTGTTCTGCTGTCAGCAAACACCAGGCAGGTGGAACCTGGGATTAGAGAAATAGGTTTGTTTGCCAAAGCTGCAAGTTTGGCAACACCAGCTGCAGGAGTGTCTCGCACACACCTTCTGCTGCATCCACCAGGATCAGGTTCCCTGTGGTGTCTGGTCCCTCCCCAAGAGCAGTGGGAGGTCATGCTGCAGGTGTCATCAGGATGGGATGTGGGGGATGAGAAAGCTTCTGCCCGCTGTGCTGGTGACTCAGCCCTGCTCCGGGAATGACTCAAACTGGCACAACCGGTGATGTGTTTGCTGAGATGCCCCCAGGGATCCTGCAGCCCCCGTGGGACAGGGAGGGTGCCACGCACAACTGCACCTGGCCAGGAGAAATGGGGCACCCAGGGGGCACCCTCTGAGAGACCTCAGGGAGCCGCAGTATGGGGTGCTTCCACGTTACACCGACTGCATTAATACTGCGAGTGCAACTGCCTCGGCAAATGGGTATAAAACGCTTTCCCCATGTTTTCCATCCCTTGAAAGCATTCAGAGCTGGAAACAAAGTGGAGCAGGCAGCAAGGGGGCATAGGCAGCCACAGACTGTGGACGAGGACTCCTACCCCAAGGAAAGAGCTGCAAAATGCCAGAGCTGAAGAGCAGACAGTGGGTTTAGGACATGCCCCTGTCGCAGCAGCGCCCTGGTGAGATTAGCAGATGTTCTTCCCAGAAGGGAGAAGGGCCTGCCAGGACTCTTTCCGAAACTCATGAAAGTGCATTCAGCTCCCTGGGGAGATGCTGGAGGCTAGCGCTTCTGCACCAGTGAGAGCAGCCACAGGATGGTCCCTGCCAGCCCCCTTCCAAGACCAGCACAGTCTGCCTTGGCCAGAGGGAAAAACCCCTGCAGCCCCCCCACCCCCATGTCGTGGCTTCTGTGAAAATGCAGCTTAGTATTTACACCAACAGCCGAAATTTCGGGGTTTAAACTCCCTCTCCTCTAAGCATCCGTTCCTTTGCCCACATCCCCCGTTGCCCTGAAGCACCAGTGTTCCCCTGTACCTTGGGCCACGCTGTCGCTCATCTGGCCCCTGCCATAGGAGTGACCTCCTGGAGCAAACGTGGTGGTGGTGTCCACACCGACCACGGTTCATCAACCACAACTGCTTTCAGCTCAGCAATCCGCTATCGGCATCCCAAAGCATTTGCTCGAAGCAGCATCAGCAGCTGACTGGGTCCCAGGATCCTAAGAGCCGGCGTCCTCAGCCCCGGTGCTGGGAGTGTGCAGATGTTCCGCTGCCGCGCTTTGTACCTTTTTCCTGGGTCAGGGCTTGTTTTTTTCCTTTCTTCCTTCCTTGTTGAGGGTGTCTCATCTGTCTCGCCAGAGGCAAGCTACCCATACCAGAGCTCAGCAGTGCCCTCTGCGAGGAGGTGGTGCACCAAGCATCACAGCTCCTCCCAGCCCTGGCACTCAGCATCCCAGGTGCTCCCAGCCTCAGCACCCAGCACCCCGGCTGCTCCCAGCCTCAGCTCCCAGCGTCCCGGCTGCTCCCAGCCTCGGCACCCAGCATCCCGGCTGATCCCACCCTCAACACGCAGCATCCTGGCTGCTTCCAGGCCATTGACCCCCTTCCAGGGACCTCTAGTGGCTTATAGACAGAAGTCAGCGGACAGGCAGGACCGGGCAGATCATACACAAGACCCACAGAGCTCTGCCTCCACAAAACCCCCACGTTTTCACCCTTGCCAATACCAGTGCTGCAGGCTGGGCGCACGGACCTGGGATGTTGTGACTTGCGCTGCCCTAGAGACCCCAAGGAATCTGTGCTCAGCACAGCTCTAAGCACCCCAAGCCCCTGGCAGTGCACTAGGGAGAGAAAGCAGCAGGGCTGATGCTTTCTGACAGTGCTACACCATGCACCACTACAAGACCAACGGAGCCATGGACCATGGCACTACTGAAGCCTGACAGCACTTTTCAGCTCTGCCAGGAGCTAAGCAGACTTTGCAAACCCAGGCATTTTCAAGCAAGAGCCCAGCGGCAGTAGAGTGCCACCCCTGGGGCAGATGTTGCCACACTCACTGCTGTCCCTGGGCTGCACCCACAGCTGGCAGCATTTGGCAGCCTTGGCACATCTCATGTGGCATGTGGAGACTGGGTCAGTGTCTGGGGGTCCAGCAACCCCACAGCTGGCATAGCAAGAGACATCAGGAACAAGGATACACAGCCAGCAATGAACTGAGCAGAATCTTTAATCTCACCCTTGCTGAGAACACCTCAGGTGTGCAGCCTGTCCCAGCACAGCCAGCTGCCCACACTTCTGGCCGTGTCCACTTGAAGGGCAGGGGATGCCAGCCACGCTGGGGGAACCCCTGGGACCAACGGGGAAGAAGACACGAGCAGGAAATGCTTTGGACTTCTCAACACACAAAGGAGCATTTCAAGAGCTCTTAGAGTGCTGTCAAAAGCTCACAAGAGCAAAAGCTCCTTCTCCCTTCCTTGCCAGCTGCAAATGGGGCAGAGCCTGGCACCATCCACCCCACAAAGCACAGCCGGTGAGATGAAGTATAAAGCCCCTCTCCCGTTCCGGTTAGAGGGTGGGGGAACCTTGTGGCTCAGGGAGGCTGCAGGGGCCAGCAAGTCTGCGGCGCACTAGGCACAGTCCCAAGGGCAGAGCAAGACCGAGGAAGCTGGATGCACCCAGGGAACCCTGAGGGTAGTGTTGTCCCCAGGCGGTCTGGCAGCAACGCCCCTCTCCAGCCTCCACTCTGCAGCTTCAAAGTGGTGACCATTACAGAGAGACAGCCATCTCCATGCCCAGGAGAAGACAGGTCCCTGCCACAGGTGGGACGTAGGCAGGCTGCTGCCAACCCCATGGCACTGAGGGTCCCAGGGGCCACAGAGACAACAGGTCTCTCCCCTGGCAGAGAGTGCTGCAGGGAGGACACCTGGCTTCTTCTGGGGCTGGAGAAACCCAGGGTCACTCCCAGGAGGACGTAAGATGGGCATGGAAGAGGTAGTGCCATGATGGGATCAGGCATCAGCATCCACCGCCACCTCGCTGGGTACCATCTTCTCTGTCCTTGCCTCCCCATGGTGACAGGAGCCCAGACTAAACTTCCCCAGGTGAAACCCATCCTCCGAAGGCCTTCTCCAGATATCGGGCCACTGCCAGTGTCAGGTGGTCGTTGTAGGAGGCAGCCACAAGCTGGATGCCCAGCGGGAGGCCCTCGCTGTTCAGGCCCAGTGGGCACTGTGTCACTGGCAAGCCCAGGACATTGAAGATGGCTGGAAGAGAGAAGGTTGCATCACAGCAAGCACAGAAAGTGGAACAAATCACTGCCTGGCTCTCCAATGTTGGGCAGGCAGCTGCTGCCACATGCGGTGCCAGGCTCCTGGGAACTGGTCCTTGCCAGAGTGGTGCAGAGATATAATGACAAGGGGACCCATGAGTGACAACACACGTATGTGACACTTGCCATGGCATGCCAAGATCTGCTTTGGGACATTCCTGCCCTAGGCACCATCCCTCTGTTCAACATTGCAATGTGGTGCTGGCATCAAGGAGCTCAAGATACAGGAAAGAAATGTAGAGAGCCCCAGATGCAGCAGCTCTCTTGTGCCTAGCAAATGAGACTGCTCTAACAGCATGAGTGCAACCCACTGGGACAGGGTGTCCTCCCCTCCTCTAATCAGACACGTCCACAAGAGTGACAGAGCAATGAAGCACTGGCAAAGGCTGCCCAGGGCAGCGGTGGAGTCCCTGGTGGAGTTCACAAAACGTGTGGCTGTAGCTTTTGGGGATGCAGTTTAGTCAGCACAGTGGGGCTGAGCTGATGGTTGGACTGGATGAGCTGAGAGGTCTTTACAACCTTAATGATCTGTCCTGCTGTAGACAGCAGGTACAAACATCACGCAGTTTTAAAGCATGAGCATAATCCTTGTGCCATTTTCCAGAGCAGCAAGACACTGCTCTGTGACACGAATGCCACTGTCAGTGGTGGGAACACTCCAGAGGGAACTCCCGAGCTGCCAGCCTGCCCTGCTGCAGCAGGCAAGGTCACATCCAAGCCCTGCCTGCCCCTCAGCACCACTCACCTGTGTAGGCAAAGTTGAAGGGCATGCATATGGGGGAGTGGTGCCTGGGAGCAACAGTGGGGTGGGAGGGATAGAGAAGCACCCCGTCTGGCCCCAGCAGTGCCTCCATCTCCTCCTGCAGGCTCTTGCCCATGCTCACTAGCTTGGCGTTCCCACCAGGATTGAGTTTCATCAGCTTCTCCGTCAGTCCCAGGGCTGCAGGGCACAGGCACAAACAGGAATAGATGGGTAAAGAGAAAGATTCTGCAAGCTGGAAAGCGCACTGCTTGGCCACACACAGCATCCCCCAGCTCCTAACATCCCACAAGGTCTCCTCCCTGCTAGAATCCAGCTCCAAGAGCTGATTGCCCTCTGCTTCTGGCACAGCTTTGCAGTCAGCTTTGCCAAGAGAAAGGCTTTAAGCCTGCTTATCACTTCAAGGATTTTTTTTCCAGCCACTGGGACGGAGCAGAGCTGGTGAAGTGACCTCAGCACTCATTAAACAGCAACACGATAGCATCAGTTTGTAGGGCACTGCAAGGGGCACCTCCGGGCCTTACCAATAGCTGGGAAAGTGTGGGAAGACATCCCCACGAGCCACTTCATCAGCTCCCAGAGCGGCCACACCGGCTTCCCATGGTCCCCCAGCAGGTCTGTGAAAAGCTGCGCCTCCTGTAACACACACAGTGCTTCCTCCATCAACACTGTGACCCACAGCACAGAACTGAACAGCCTGAATGACAGCCAAACCTCCGGCTGCCCCATTATCACAACACAAGCTGTTTGGAGACAAGAGATGCCCATCAGGACCTTACGTAGATTCAGCATTAGCCCAGAGCAGCAGCAGGAGCATCTCTCCATGCCAGAGTCAGCAAGAAGGGGACCTCGCTCTGCAGAGAGAGAGCCCGAAAAAGCAGCACCTTTCAGTAACCCTCCTCTGACACAAGGCAAGGGATGAGGTACCTCCTGTATAAGGACAGGCTGAGAGTTGGGGTTGTTCAGTCTGGAGAAAAGAAGGCTGCAGGGAGACCTTAGTGCAGCTTCCAGTACGGAAAGGGGCTCCAGGAAAGCTGGGGAGGGGCTCCTGATCAAGGAGCACAGGGAGAGGATGAGGGAGAACAGTTTTCAGAGGAAAGAGAGGAGCTTGAGATGAGAACTTAGGAGGAAACATTTTTCTGTAAGGGTGGGGAGGCCCTGGCCCAGGCTGCCCAGAGCAGTGGTGGCTGCCCCATCCCTGGACGGGTTCAAGGCCAGGTTGGATGGGGCTTGGAGCCCCTGATCCAGTGGGAAGTGTCCCTGCCCAAGGCAGGGGTTTGTGACTGGATGGTCTTTGAGGTCCCTTCCAACCCAACTCACTCCATGATTCTCTGGAAAATTTCTCTGGGAGGCATTTACAGCTCTTGTATGGCTGTGCGATCAGGAAAAAAGGAGGCAAGGTAGCCAGGCATGCCCTCCCTTGCAAGGTGGGGGTGGTTTATTTTAATCCCAAGACTTAACTGGTGCTACAAAATATTTCTGTGCACACACAGAGCGCAGCACAGTGGCTGCAATTCCAGGAGAAAATAATACATGCAGGCCCGCTGCTGAAAAGCTGCTCATCCAGCCTCAGTCCTGGTATCCTAATGGGCGTTAATACCAACCTAGGATGTCAGGACATGTCACGTAAGAGCAAGGCAGGATGCTACCTGCTTGCAAAGAAAAGGCCAACATGCTAAAACGGCCTCTCTATCCCTAATCCATGTTGCTCCTCTTCTGGAAGCCCCATAATCATCTCCTAGGAGAGCAAGGGAGAAGGGGTTGCGTAGCTTTGGAAAGAGATGAAAGGATCTGACATACCTGCCCATCGCTATCCTTGGATGACATCATAGCTGACCAGATCTGGAAGGAATATTTCATCTTGTGGATTGCCACGCGCTGGACTTGGACCCCTAACTTGCTTTCAAAGTGCTCCACCACCTAAGGAGAAGAGCAGAAAGGGTTTCTTTCCAGAAGGCTGTGATGGGCTGCAGTCAGTCCATGGAAACAAGGGACAGGAGAGTGTCCAGGAGCAGCTTCTCTCTGCTGCCATGCAAGGGTTCTGGCAGACGCTGCCCACTCCCCTCTACTCAGAGCAGCAGGATCTGCCGCAACGACAACCTCGGAGCTTCCCAGACAGTTCTCCATGTCACCACAGCAAGGCTGTGCAAAAAGCAGCACAGATTTCCTTGAAAAAACAAAAAAGTTAAAGGGGGCTCTACAAAAGCTGGACAGGGGTTCCTGATCAGGGAGAGCAGGGGTAGGATGAGAGGGAAGGGATTTGAGCTGAAAGAGGTGAGATTGTGAGATCTGAGGGAGAAATGTTTTGCTGTGAGGGTGGGGAAGCCCTGGTCCAGGTTGCCCAGAGCAGTGGTGGTTGCCCCATCCCTGGAGGGGTTCAAGGCCAGGTTGGATGGGGCTTGGAGCCCCTGATCCAGTGGGAGGTGTCCCTGCCCATGGCAGGGGTGGAAATGGATGGGCTTTGAGGTCCCTTCCAACCTAAACCATTCTCTGATTCTATAGAAATTCCTTTGCATGACTAAAACACAGGCAGCATCCTGGGAAGACTGCAAACATGCAGCCCTTCCTTCACTGTGTGAAGGCCTCCATAACGTGGACAAGAGATGTTAAGAAACAAAAATACAGCTGCAGTGATGGAAATTGTGCCAAAAACTTTGGACACCCTGGTGCACTCCAACACACAGGTGCTGCCGGCAAGAGCACTGGCAGCCGCTCATAAGGCCTTGCCCTTGTTTCTTCTTTAAAAAAAGAAGCAGCAATAGGTCTTTCCACTATTTTTTTCCCCTGGAAGCACAGGAGCGTGCCTTGAGGAAGCATAGGAGTTTGCACTCAAGGGCGCTTTTGTAGTGCTGCAGTCTGCAGCCCTCCCTCCCAACAGAGCAGCCCACCTTGCCTCCAAGGACTCCTCAGACTGGTTCCCAATGTTTTATCACCAGAGACACTCACCCTCTGCCCTTTCCTACCTTCTTTTGGGCCTGCAAGATCTCCTTGTCCACAGGTGACACAAAAATGGACCCGCCATCATGATCCATGCAGTGAAATTTTATTTTTTCCAGCAACACCTTTTCATCGAGCTTCAGCCTGGGAAAGGAAGAGCACTTTACTCACAAATCCATCTCTGGCTCCTCCTCAGCTGCCAGAGCTGCTCCCATGACTGCTAATGTGTCCTATTCTGCCCCCTGGAGTGGGAAGGAACATCCCTGAAGACATGCTTCCCACAGGCCAGATAGATACTTGCCTGCCCCATCAGTCACTGTTAGGAAACCCTTTGTCGCTCAAAATGCACCTCGTAATTACAGACCCTGGCCATGGCCAAGGCTGAGACTGCACGACAAGAGCCACTGAGAAACAAAAGTGGTAATGGAGGAAAACAACTGCAGGCAAGAGGCTTGATCTGCCTGTTCTACCCTGTCTCTGCTATGCTCCTTACTGGGATGTGCACATAAAAGGCTGCGTGATTGCATGGATCTACAGAGAGACCAAGCAGGGCCAAGGCGTGGGACAAAAAAAATCAGAAAAATGCACAGGTAAAACCTGGCCAGCCCCAGAGGGATGGATCATGCTGGGCAGCCCTGTCTGGAGCAGCTCACACTCTCTTCTCCCAAGTAGAATCACAGAATGGTTCAGTTTGGAAGGGACCTTAAAGATCACCTAATTCCAACACCCTGCCATGGACAGGGACACCTCCCACTAGATCAGGCTGCCCAAGGCCCATCCAATCTGGCCTTGAACACCTCCAGGGATGGAGCAACCACAGCTTCCCTGGGCGACCTGTTCCAGTGGTTCACCACTCTCATCATGAAATTCCTCCTTATGTCTAGTCTAAATCTGCTCCTCTCCAATTTACAGCTGTTGTAACAACAAACAAGTGATAGGATGAGAGGAAGTGGCCTCAGGTTGTGGCAGGGGAGTTTTAGACTGGATATAAGGAACAATCTCTTTACTGAAAGAACGGTGAAACCCTGGCTGATGCTGCCCAGGTCAGCGGTACAGTCTGAATCCCTGGAGGGGGTTCAAAAACCATGTGGTTGTGGCACCTGGGGACATGATTTAGCAGGCACAGTGGGGTTGGGCTGATGGTTGGACTGGATGAGCTGAGAGGTCTCTTCCCACCTCAATGATTCCATGATTCTAAGTAGATGAGACCTAATCAGCAGCTTGAAGCAGCAGGAGCAACTTACTTGGTGACTCCAGGACCAGCCATGACCCTCAGCATCAGCTCAAGGTCCTCTGCATAGCGGCACATGGGTCCTGTGCACAGGAAGCTGGTCCGCACCCCTTGAGCATTTGGGAACTGACCATCATTGGGCACCACCCCTGCAAGCACAAAGAAACACTGGGCACCACCCCACGAGCAGCCATCACTGCCAGCCGCAGTGAGCTGTGCCGAAAGTTGCACGGGGACACAGATGACGCAGGATCACACGCATCAGTGGGGATCATAAACTGCTGGCACGGTGCACAGTGTGAGGAAGGGAGGAGAAACACCCAGCCAGGACACCAGCTGCCATGGAACACCCTTGTAGCAGATCCTGACCTTGGGAAAACTTTCCATGCTGAGGATGCAACACCAGGGGAAAACACCTCCCCACAATCATACACTCGGCATTCAGCCACCAAGTGGCTTCCCACTGCCGAGGGCAGGTTGTGCTCAGGCAGCAAGCATGTCCTGTGCAAGCCGCCGCCTGTCCCCTTGCAGCAATGCCACCACTGACAACAGGCACAGGAGTGTCCTGAACAGGTTCCTCCCCAGCCTGCATTCCACCTTCTAGCATTTCTGCTGAGTAGAGGAGATCCCCAAGCCCATTTTACCTGTTGTGGGTTTGTGGCCAAAGATTCCATTGAAGAAGGCAGGCATTCGGATGCTGCCACCGATGTCAGAGCCCACACCTACGACTGAGCAAGCTGCTGCCAGGACACCACCCTCTCCGCCTGCACAGGATAAAACCCAGCAAAAAAATTCTACAGGCTGATAGTGTAAATCATCCAGCAGAGCGGAAGCTTCACCCAGAGGCCACATGCCTGTGCATGCAGGTGGGGTGGGAGCCACCCCAGCTTCAGTGATTCCCGGGGGACAGTTTGGGAACATGGGCCAAAGGGATTTCCCTGCTGAAGCGCTGCACCAGCACTACTGTGTGCAAGCAGGGTGCAACAGGGTGAATCACAGCACCCTGGCCTGGCTCAGCCAGGCAGAAGGGAAGGCATAATCCCCCTGGACTCAGTCCTGGTGTGACTGCACCTCGAATCCTGGGTTCAGCTTTGGGTCTATCACCACAAGAAAGACACCAAGGGGCTGGAGCATACCCAGAGAAGGGAACAGAGCTGGGGAAGTGGTTGGATAACAGGGGTTCTGGGAGTGGCTAAGGGCCCTGGGGCTGCTTAGCCTGGAGAAGAGGAAGCTGAGGGGAGACCTCATCGCTCTTTGCAGCTCAAAAAAAGGAGGCTGGAGGAAGGTGGGTGCTGGGCTCTTCTCCCAAGTAACAAGTGATAGGATGAGAGGAAATGGCCTCAAGTTGCACCAGGGAAGGCTTCTTCACTGAAGAGTGGTGAAGCACTGGCAGAGGCTGCCCACAGAAGTGATGGATTCTCCATCTCTGGAGTTCAAAAAATGTGTAGCTGTGGCACTTCAGAACACGGTTTAGCAGACACAATGAGGCTGGGGCGACAGTTGGACTTCTATGGTGTGACCCTGACTGTAACATCCAAGAGGTGCAAAGCAATTGGACCTCCAAATGGTCTACTGCCCTGTCTGGCAAAGCAGCCTGGGAGCTCTGCAGGAGCCCAGTAACAAGTTTGAGTAGCATGCAGAGGACCTGGGAATGCTTTCCTTACCGCTTTCTAACCTGCAGCCATGCAGGCCAGTGCTGAGGTGCAGGGTCTCACCTGAGCTGCCACCCACGATGCGCTGCAGGTCATAGGGGTTGTTGGTCCGTCCGTAGACCTTGTTGCTAGACTCGTACCACATGCACAGCTCGCTGCAGTTGGTCACACCCAGCGGGATGGCACCGGCCTGCTTCAGCCGGGACACCACTGTAGCATCCGAGGTGGCAATCACTTTACGGCGGCTGACCAAGCCAGATGTGTTGGGCATCCCTGTGGCACCAGGATCAACCATGGAGGGAGGTGTCAGGGTCAGCTCACCCCAGATCACCCTGGGGGCAGTAGGGTCCCAGGGACCACAGCTGGGAGAAGCAGATCCTCAGCAAGGGCTGCTCCTCAGAGACACCACAGTGTTTGGCTGCTAAAAGTGAATGAAGCCACAGTAGCCCAAGCAAAGGTGGATGCAGACCCAGCAAAGGGAGGCTGTGTCTTTGCTGCAGCCACTAGCCACCCTGGGGATTAGAGGGGCTTAGAGTCACAAGCCCTGAGGGCAAACCTACCGTGCAGAGAAAAGGCCTCTTTGACGGTGATGGGTACGCCTAACAAGGGGAATTTCTCCTCCAGGTAGTCATCACCAGGGCTCTCTGCAAGCAGCTTATCAACCTGCTGGGCTTCTTGCAGTGCCTCCTCGAATCTGCAAAGATGCAACCTTTGCAGATGCTCCTTTCCAGACTTGAGGTACTGGCAAGGAGCAGGCATTACTGCACAGTGGGCAGATGCCATGGAGTTGGTAGTGGGAGAGGAGATGTCCTCAGGTGTTCTTCTTTGGGGGCAGCTGGTCCCCACTGTGAGCCACCATCCTCTGTCCTCCTCCGCTTACCTGTCCTTAACGATGGCGTTGATGAGGGGATTAACCTCCTTGATCCTCTCCACATATGCCTCCACCACCTCGATGCACTTCACCTGAAGCAGCAAATGAGGGGGAAGGGGCAGTGAGAGGCAGGTTAAGGGACGAGGGGGCACCTTAAGGGCAGGGGACACCCTTGTAAGGACCAGGACATGCTCCCCCTTGCAGGCACAAGAACAGCCCCAGCCCCCTCCTCAAGGGCCAGACACTGTCACCAAAACCTAGAGCATCACCATCCCTCCCAAAGCCCCCCTCCCGATCAAGGACTGGGACCCCTACTATGGACCAGGACACCCCCCATGGACTTGGGACTGCTCCCCCAAGGACCAGGGCCCCAACCCCTCAAGGTCAGGGACCTTCCCATGGCCTTAGGACTCCCGTAACCAAGGACCAGGACCACCGCCCTACCAGGGATCAGGACTCATCTGGCCAGCCTCAGAACTGCCCATCAATCATAGAATCACCAGGTTGAGACCTCCAGGATCTTTGAGTCCAACCATCCCCATCAATCACTAAACCATGTCCCTCAGCACCTTGTCCACCCGTCCCTTAAACCCCTCAGGGAAGGTGAATCAACCCTCTCCCTGGGCAGCCTCTGACAGTGCCCAATGACCCCTTCTGTGAAATATTTTTTCCTAATGTCCAGCCTGAACCTCCTCTGGCAGAGCTTGAGGCCATTCCCTCTTGTCCTGTCCCCTGTCACTCGGAAGAAGAGGCCATTACCCTCCTCTCTACAACCTCCTTTCAGGTAGTTGTAGAGAGCAATGAGGTCTCCCCTCAGCCTCCTCTTCTCCAGGATAAACACCCCCAGCTCTCTCAGCCGTTCCTCATCAGGCNGGGTTGTTGTGCCCCAAGTGCAGGACCCGCCATTTGGCCTTGTTAAACCTCATCCCATTGGTCTCAGCCCAGCGGCCCAGACTGTTCAGATCCCATCAACGACCCATGGACTGGGACACACATCCCCCCCAGGGACCGGGACACCCTCCCAGAGGACTGGGACACCCTCTGGCTCCCGAGCACCCACACATCTCCAAGGACCGGGATATCCCCCTAAAAGAAGCGCCCCTCCCCCCCCTCCGCAGGCCCCGGTCCCGCACCTGCCGCTGTCGCAGCCGGGCCGCCAGGCGCCGGGCCGGGAGCCGCAGCAGCGGGTGTTGCGGGGCCGGGACGGCGCGGGGCGGCGCGGGGGCG
>WAAB01013982.1:78105-90130 GCA_013389865.1 Piaya cayana | reverse complement strand
TCTCCTTCCCTCATTCTACCCTTCCCTCTGCTTCCCTTCCTCCTTCTTTCCATCCCTCCCTTCCTCCCTCTACCTCCCTTCCTCCTCTCTCCCTTCCTCCTTCTCTCTCCCTCTCTTCTTCCCTCCCTGTCTCCCTCCCTCTCCTTCACTCCTTCCCTCCATCTGCTCCCTCCCGGTCTGCTTCCTCTCCTTCCTTCCCTCTCCTTCTCTCCATCCCTATCTGCCTCCCTCCCTGTCTGCTCCCTTCCTCCCTCTTTCCCTCTCTCTTTCCCCTTCCCTTTGTCTATCCTTCCCTCTCCTTCCCTCTCCCTCTCTCTTTTTTATTCTCCCTCTCTCTCTCTGCCTTCCTCCTTCTGTCCTTCCCGCTCCCTCTCTTCCTCCCTGTCTGTCTGTCTGCTCCCTGCCTCACTCTGATACTGCAATCCCTGGCAGATCACCTCTCTAAGACTAATTTTGGAGTTTCACAAAGTAAGCAACCTTTATCAGCCTAGGTAACACAAGGAGCAATCTCCATCAATTGTGTGGAACAACACAAAAACTGATTACAGAATATATTTCCCACTTACAGGCATGTGTATACATTTCCCCAGAAATCTTGTGTATGTTTTGATATTTTCCAAGGTCTAACGTTAACGTTACTATGAACTTCACAACAGTCAGAACTCTTGCTCATTTGGAGCTTTGGTGCCATCTCTGACCTTGCATTTGAGACAGGGAAATGCTGCAGGGGGGATCACAGAAGCACAGAAACCTGTTCAGGGCAGACCCACACTGAACACAAGACGTTATCATCTCCAAAGGATGAACTGCGTCTGGAAAAACACTCATTTGAAAGAAACCACGATGTTAGAGGGACATTCTGTCTAACTTACACAAAACACAATACTCAGATGAAACCTTACATTAGCTTCAATAAAATATTGCGCTCTGTTTTAATAGTAACTACTGCTTGTATCACCTCCCTCCCTCCTTCCCTCTCTCCTTCTCTCCTTACCTGCCTGTCTCTTCCTCCCTTCCTCCCTCTCCTTCCCTTCCTCCCTCCCTCCTCCTTACTTACTCCTTTTCTCCTTCCCTGCTTCACTCACTTCCTCTCTACCTCCATCTCCCACCTTCTCAACCTCCCTCCCTTCCTCCTCTCTCTTTCTTCCTCTCTTTCTCTCTTTCTCTCTTTCTCTCTCTCTCTCTTTCTCTCTTTCTCTCTCTCTCTCTTTCTCTCTCTCTCTCTCTTTCTCTCTCTCTCTCTCTCTTTCTCCGACTCTGCCTCCCTCCCTTGCTTTGTCCTGGGACAGAAGGCAGTGAATGGTGCCTACTGTGCTGTTGGCCTGGTGGAAAAGGACCTGAGGGTGCTGACTGAGAGCAGTTGAACACAAACCAGCAGTGGCCCAGGTGGCTGAGAAGGCCAAGAGCACCTGGGTTGGATCAGCCATGGGGTGGCCAGCAGGAGCAAGGAAGGGATCATCCCCCTGGATTTGGCCCTGGTGAGGCTGCACCTCAAATCCTGAGTTCAGTTTTGGGCCCTTCAGTGCAGGAAAGATATTGAGGGGCTGGAGCGCATCTGGAGAAGGGAACGGAGCTGAGCTGTCTGGAGAACAGGGGCTGGAGTGACTGGAGGTCCTGGGGCTGAGTGAGTGCTGGGCTCTTCTCCCAAGTGACAAGTGAGGGAACAAGAGGAAGTGGCCTCAAGTGACACCAGGGTAGGTTTAGATTGGATGTTGGGGAAAATTTCTCCTCTCCTCGGGGGGGGGGGGGGGAATCACGCCTTTTAAAGCAAGCATTGAAGCAGCATCTGAGCGAGCCTTATTACATCTCTTCTCTTTCACATAGTTGGCAATTAAGTTATCGGTGAAAAGAGAGGGAGGTGAGGGGATTAGTTTATTGAGAAAACCTTTTACAACCACAAAGTCAACAAGTCTGCCTTTATAAAAATAACCTGCAGCACGCACACCCCTGGAGGATGTTGGACTGACCTCTGTCCTGTAAAAACTCAAGCTGTATGGAAAAGGAAAGTAAACTTGATAACAGTGCTTTTTTTTTTTACCAACTCTTATCAAAGAGACCTTATTTTCCCCTACCTAATGCAAATGGAAGAGAGGAGGGAAGGAAAGAGAAAGTTGCTTTCCCTGCTTGGACTTGGTTTCCCTTGCCCTAGGAAAACACAGGAGGCTGCTCCATCTCTGCCGGGTTTCATCACAAGGTGCCTCTAAGGGGCTCAGAAAAGTGGGGAAAGGTCCTGTACTCCCACAAGGGCAAGGGGAACATTTGTCCTCTGCTGATTTGAATCACCTGGTTTCTCCTCTACCAGACCGCACACACCAGGCGGCTCTGGGAGTGGTGGCAAAGGGCAGTGGGCTCAGAGATTCCTCAGGATGGCAGGTATGAATGTGGCAGAGAGCGCAAAGGCATGGTAAAAGCTGCATTTCCCATTTCCCTGACACTGCTGAAACTCCTGTGGCTTTATCTGGATCCTTATGCAGCCTTTGCCTTTTCCCTCACGATATCTGAGCCTCTGCACCCTGAGATTATAACAGGTACAGGTTGGAAAGGTTGGTTCAAGCACATGCCCTCTCTTTATCCCTCTCTGCAGCCATGACTTGACAAAGTTCCAGAGTCATCTGCTTAGAAGAAACTAAGTCAGGACTTGTTAAAACCTGGCTTGTGAAACCTTCTGGCAGTGTTGGCAGTTGCATCTCCACTTTGCCAGATCCAGAACTGGGGATGACAAGGTTTCCTCAGAACTTAGAAGTGGCAGGGTAAGTCAGCTGTCCCACAGGCTTCTTCCAGAGCTAGAACGGTAAAATTAGTCCTGTGAACAGAGACATAGATTATATCCCTCCTAAACATTATCCCAGCACTGTGCTTGTCATTTTTTCCTCAGTCTTTTGGTGGATTTGCCATTTTCTGTCCTCAAGTCCTGCCTAAGCATTAGTAGAGGGGGATATGTGCAAAACCACAATCATAGAATGGTTTGGTTGGAAGGGACCTCAAAGTCCATCCAGTCCCACCCCCTACCACGGGCAGGGACACCTCCCACTGGGTCAGAGGCCCCAAGCCCCATCCAACCTGGCCTTGAACCCCTCCAGGGATGGGGCAGCCACCCCTGCTCTGGGCCACCTGGGCCAGGGCCTCCCCACCCTCACACCAAAACATTTCTTGCTAAGATCTCATCTCAATCTCCCCTCTTGGAGCTGAGAACTGTTCTCCCTCATCCTCTCGCTGCCCTCTCTGATCAAGATCCCCTCCCCAGCTTTCCTGGAGCCCCATTCAGTATTGGAAGCTGCTCTAAGGTCTCCCCACAGCCTTCTCTTCTCCAAGCTGAACAACCCCAACTCTCTCGGCCTGTCCTTGAATGAGAGGTGCTCCAGCCCTTGGATCACCAAACTCACTCCTCCCCTGCACTCACTGTAACAGCTCCATGTCCTTCCTGTGCCATGGAAAGTGTCTCCCTTAACCTTCGTCTTTCAGCTTTTGAGAACAGAGCTTTGAAATTCATCCCAGATCCATTGCCATGTACTTGGCACTAACTCCCCGTGTCCCTGCTGCTTCCTGTATACCAATGCTGCCCCAGACATCAGCTCCTGCTGTTTCTTGTTAGGTCAAGCTGGTGAGCTTTCTGGGAGGTGAGCCAAACGAACAGCTACCATAGTTTGTGGTAGCCCAGTGAAGCTTCATCCCCATGAGAAAAAGGGGATAGAAGGCTCTCTAGAAATGGAGCACTGAGATCTGGAAGCCTGAGGTCAAAATGATTATGAATGCTTGCTTTATAATCACCAGAACCAACCAACCAACCTAACCAGCACTACCCCACATGCACACTAAGAAGCCAATTAATTCCAATCTGATTAGAAAATAAGCGGCCGAGAGCAAGGAGGTTAGAAATAGGCAACCAAGCTCAATCATGCAAACCTGTTGCATGGTTTTATCCTAAGGGACATGAGCTGGTTAGACGGAAAACACAGGAAGGAAGAAGGTCTTGCATTCCTGGAAATCATGTCTGCCATCATCCCTAGTTGCTTCATTATTACCAAAAGCTTAAAAAGCCATGAGAACTTAGCAAGAACATACAGAAAGCTGGAGCAGTTCCACTTGCTCTGTGTTGTAACCACTAATTGGATGGGAAACAGGAGAGGCTCATGCTGATGGGCAGTGACGTGCTGGTTGCCTTCACGGAGCTCTACAAGGTTGCTCTGGATCTTTTCCTCTTTTGGGCTGCACAGCACAGTACTTGGGGCTCCTTGGGTGCGTGGAGGGGCACCTGGAAGCCTTTGGGCTGCACAGAATGGTGCTCAGAGACTCCTTGGGTACATGGAGGGGCATCTGGTGGGGAAGAAATCTCCTGAGGGAGCAGATGAAGGTTGGGATGCTGCTAGCAGACTGTTCCTGATTGTTAGGTTGGATTTGGACACCCCCTGAGATGTGGGACAGGGACACAGTGCACCTTCACAGTGGTGAAATATCCTTCCTGGGGCTGTGGAGAACAGCTGAAAAAGCCTGTTAAGAAGCCCTGCAGGCAGACATTGCACCCGGTTCCTTCAGTGAGGCCCCCAGTGAGGCAGGGCTGGTCAAAGCTAAACCCCAGTGTGGCTTTACGGGTCAGAACACCCACTTCCTAGAGGGACAGAAGGGGATCCTGTCCCCCCTGCCTGGCAACACCGTGATCCTATGAATGCCTGCAAGGACTCCATCCCTGACCCATTTGGGGGGGCTGTTTTGGGAATCACACAGTGGGTGCAGGTTGCTGCTCTGCAGAGGCAGTGGTCTCTCCTCATGGGAAAGGCCACCAGGCTTGGATTTTACCTGTGCACTTAGACTCAATCTGTGCAGGATCACAGAGAAACCTGAGCTCCAGCATGGGACAGCCCTTGGGGACATCTTGTCGTCCGTTTGCTCCCTGAGATGGTTTGGGAAGGTGTCCGCCTTTGCCTGAGGTGTATGAGCGGGTGCCAGTGCTTGCCCTGCAGTCCCCACGAGATGGAGATGTTTTGCCATCAACATCTTGCACTTTATGGTGCTGCTAGGAGTGCTTAGGGCAGATCTGGCTGTCCCTGAGCTGCTGCCAGGTCCCAGTGGGGGCAGTGGAACCCCTGGTTAGTGGTGGTAATGCTGTCATGCAGGGAGGGAAGCCCTAGCCTTGGCTGCCACTGAGCTCTGAGACTGCTGGAGCTGTGGACACAGGGACACCACTTCCAATTCCAGTTAAACACGCAGAGTGGCTTTTTTTCCCTCCTGAGATGCTATCTGAAGGAGCGGGAGCTGGGTTTCAGCATTGTCCCCCACCAGTGGCTACCACAGAAACGGGGGGGGGNGGGGGGGGGGGGGGGGGGAGCTGCAACTGCCAGCTCCCCGCATCCTTCTCTGTGAGCTGCACCCAGTAGGAGCTGAGTGGCAGCCAAGTGTGGTGACACGTGCCAGGCTGCTTTTCTTCTTGGAAATAAAAACGGGAGCAAGCCACAGCTGAGACAAGGCAATAATTGATTTATTCATTGTTCATTTAACTGCTGCTCACCCTTGGCTCCCCAAGCTTCATCTTCTGCAGTGTGCTCTTGCTCACTGCTGGGCGGTCTGGGTACCTAGCTCGCTACTCCAACAGGACACAGCAGGTCACCAAGATGTGTGGATGATGCAAGAAAACCCCATAATGACCCAGTGGGCCAGAGTAGTGAGGTTCCCACAGCCGAGCATATCTGGCACCTCTCCCTCACCATCTGAAGAGTCTGGGGCTGGGTGCCAGTCTGCCTCGATGTGGGGCAGGCTGTTGCTATGGGGCAGAGTGGTGGTGACTGTCATTCCCCTGCCTGCTGCAGGGAAGCTCCCCTGGCACTAAGCAAGCCTGTGGGTAAAGCACTGCTGTGGAGCCACCATCAAAACTCCCAGCTCAGCCTCTGCCTCAGCACGGCTGCAGAAGGGCTGGGCCGAGCCTGTAAATGCACTGGTACAGCTGCCAATGTGATTGTCCTGCATGCAGCTGGAGCTGCTGGAGGTGGGGATGGCTTCACACAGCTGGAGGCTGAGGAAATTGTGTGTATGGGGATTCCCTCTATCCACTGCCCTTGCAGCGATGGTGCTGAGCACTGGGAGCTGGGCCAGTGCCGCAGGAGGTCGCTCTGCCACCGCTGTTCGACGGTCCAGAGTCTGCAGGGCTGCGGCTGTTCCCACTGCACGGAGCCAGAGGACACTGCGTCCACCCAGAGTCCTTGATTAAACAAAATGTTTACTCATGCCTCTGCTCCGACAGACGTCTTGGCTGGCTTGCGCAAAAACTGCTCTCCAGCGCGCCTGCTCTCCTCCACGCCTCCAGCTGCACTGGGGTGCAAGCCCCAGCCGCCGCAAGATTTGAGGAATGGTCGCTGTGATGCTACCTTTAGGAGCCTGCTAGCCTTCTCCACATGTTCCCCACTCCATGAACCCCCAACTTCAGTCCCTGTGCCCCCAGCTCTGCTCTGAGGGGCTTTGGCTGTAGGGAGAGGGGGCTGTACTGCAAGCTCTTGGTGCTAAGGGAGCTGCTGGCCCCACATTTTGCTTGTTTACTCTGGTGGGGTTGATACCCACCCCATGAACCCGGTGCCCTTTTCCCACTTGAGCAGGGCATTGGGATACATCTTGAGATTTTAGGAACACGTAAGACATTTTCTAGGCTCCCACATTTCTCTAGAAGCGCAGATCACTGTTACTAACACTGTTCCTTCTCAACACTCTCCCTGGTGACCATATGCTCATCTTGACCATGTACAACACTATGGGGTAGGCTGGGTTGTCACCAGCACCAGCCAAGTCAATGGCAGGGCTAAAACTGGTTTGCAGGGCTGGCCTGCTTGCAGCTCTGTGTCCATTGTCACAGAATCAAAAAATGGTTTGGATTGGGAGGGACCTCAAAGCTCATCCAGTTCCAACCCCTTGCCTTGGGCAGAGACACCTTCCACTGGATCAGGGGCTCCAAGCCCCATCCAACCTGGCCTTGAACCCCTTCAAGGATGGGGCAGCCACCACTGCTCTGGGCAACCTGGACCAGGGTCTCCCAGCCTCCCAGCAAAACATTTCTTCCCAAGATCTCATCTCAGTTCCCCTCTTGCAGCTGAAAAGAGTTCCCTGTTCTCCTTGATCATGAGCCTGTCTCCAGCTTTCCTAGAGTCCATTTCTGTACTGGAAACTGCTCTAAGTTTTCCCCACAGCCTTTCCTTCTCCAGGCTGAACAACCCCAACTCTCCCAGCCTCTCCTAGTACAGGATGTGCTCCAGCCCTTGAATCATCTCTGTCACCTCTAGACTCACTCTTAACAGCTCCATATTCTTCCTGTGCTGAGGACTCCAGAACTGAATGCAGAGCTCCAGGTGAGGTTGCATGAGATCAAAGTAGAGGAGCAGGATCGCTGTCATGCTCAGTTGCACTGTCCAGGATTTGCCCACTTCCTTTCCTGCCTGAGGGTCCTCTTTTTGCCAGTTCTGCCCATCTACAGATAACTGGGGACAGGCTGGCCCTGCTGGCCTATGTCATCTCTCAAGCAGTGTGCAGCTGCCCTGACCATGC
This sequence comes from Piaya cayana, assembly GCA_013389865.1. Classification (NCBI taxonomy): domain Eukaryota; kingdom Metazoa; phylum Chordata; class Aves; order Cuculiformes; family Coccyzidae; genus Piaya; species Piaya cayana. Next base: position 82,609 of record WAAB01013982.1, on the reverse strand, counting down.
CTACATGGCGGCTTTCAGCCAAATGTGCCATCATCCTCCTCCTGGTGTCACTCCTGCTGATATCTCAAACCTCTTGGAGGGAGTGGACTAACTCCACCACAAGCTATTTCCCCTCTGGGGAAGGAGAGACACGGCCTTGGGCAAGGGGTGGTCAGCACACTGGAGCTATTTACAACCCTGTGAGGTGAAACCAAAGCCAAAGAGGGATGTTTGAACATTACAAGGAGCTCTGGATGCAGATGTGAACTTGAGGATGGGTACTGGAGCTGGGATCTGGTCTGTGGACCTGGAAGTTGAACAGTGCCTTGGAGACAGGCACTACCCCAGGGTTGTATAAATGTTAAGGGTGTGCTGGGAGAGCCACATGAGCTAGAGAATCCCAGTATGAAGTCTAATAACACAACTAGGGATGGGCAGGCTTGGGGACTGGAAGAAGCTGTTTGAAATGGTACTAAACTCTCCCTCTTTTGGCTGGCAGTTTTATGGTGGGTAATTAATGAGAGAGACCAGCTACATATGATGATCAACCCTGTGAGAAGCAGGGAGAAGGAGTCTGCAAGACAGAGACAGGGCCAACAGCAAAGCTGAGTCCAATGCCTTGAGTTCAAGAGGCCATAAAGGAGGAGAAAATGATGCAGATATCAGGTCCCCTTTGAAGGTGACAGTCACACACTGGGCTCCTCACTGTGATCACTGCCCAGGCCAGGCTACAGGGCTGTCTCCCAAAAGCGTAGGCTTTCAACAGAACTGGTGGCCAAGCAGCTTGTGTTCCCCAGCCAAGCTGTGTGCCCATGGCTCTTGTGAAATGCTGTTGATAAACACTCCAGGGCATGCCAAGTCCTGCAAGACGACAGCTGATGCGCTCAGGCTGCATGGCAAGAGGAATTTTCCACTCCTCTCTGGCAAGCCTATCTGACCTTTCTGGGGGACTGTCTCCAGCAAGGGAAAGATTTATTTACTGGTGTCCTAGCTGCCCCTGTCTGGCCTACAAACCCCACCACACAAGGATTGTGTTAGGTATGTCAAGGCAAGTGGTGGTTGAGTTGCCTGGGGCATGGTGGCACTCTACAGGGCTGGGCTAGGGTGACACCATCCCCAAGGTAACCCAATCACTTTGCATTTCACCATGGGGTCATTCTCTTGTCCTAGTGATGAACTACCCATTAGCCTTCCTTTTCCAAGCATGCAGGTGAGGAGGTCCGGGTGAGCCTTGGGCTGCTCTGGTCTCTGTCCCAAGTGATAGGATGAGAGGAAATGGCCTCAGGTTGTGCCAGGGGAGGTTTAGACTGGATATCAGGAAATATTTCCTTACTGAAAGAGTGGTGAAGCCCTGGCAGAGGCTGCCCAGGGCAATGGGTGAGTCTCCATCCCTGGAGGGGTTCAAAACCTCTGTGGCTGTGGCTCCTGGGGACAGGGTTTAGTGGGCCAAGTGTTGTGTTTATGGTTAGATTTGATGATCTTAGAGGTCTTTGCCAACCTTAATGATTCTATGACTTGCTTTGCAGCAATGCTGGTCCTGTTTGCCCGTCTCCAGGGGCGCGGGGGGCACTGGGTGCTTGGGTCAGCTCTACCCCACTGTGTCTTCTGGGATGCTGGAAACATCTCAAAGACCAGCAGTTCTGTAGGATGAAAAGGGTGTGGTCCATCATGTGCTAACTGATAGATGGTGAATAGCATGCTAAAGCCCAATTTAATTTGACCAGCTGCTGTCCTGGAGCTGAATCTCTTTTGGTCTACTCTGTGATCTCACTGTGTTCTCAACAGGTGCACATAAAGCTCCCAGTAAATGAAGGCTGAGCTTTCTCTGGGAGCTCCTGCAGTGGAAGTCAGGTCAGGCAGTGCAGACCCATCTGGTGCACCAATTCATGGTGCAACACGCGTCCCTGGGCAGCTCCTCTCCCCCTTCACAGCCTGGCATGTGCTGCAACCTACAGTCCCAGCACCTTCAGGTGATGGGTATGTCAAACCCTGACAGCACACACAGCTGTCTAGAAAGTGTCAGGGACACCTCCCACTGGATCAGGGGCTCCAAGCCCCATCCAACCTGGCCTTGAACCCCTCCAGGAATGGGGCAACCACCACTGCTCTGGGCAACCTGGGCCAGAACCTCCCCACCCTCACAGCAAAACATTTCTTCCTAAGATCTTATCTCAGTCTCCACTCTTGCAGCTTCCAACCATTCCCCTCATCCAATTCCTGCACTCCCAATCATGAGCCTGTCTCCAGCTTTCCTGGAGTCCTTTTCAGTACTGGAAGCTGCTTTAAGGTCTCCCTGCAGCCTTCCCTTCTCTAGGCTGAACAACCCCATTTCTCTCAGCCTGTCCTCATATTGGAGGTTCTCCAGCCCTTGGATCATCTTAGTGGCCTCCTCTGGTCTTTCTCCATGTCCTTCTTATGCTGAGGACCCCAGAACTGGATGCAGGACTCTAGGTGGAGTCTCAACAGTGTGGTGCAGAGGGGCAGAATCCCCTCCCTGTCCCTTATGGTCCCACTGTTTTGGATGCATCCCAGGACATGGTTTGTTTCTGGGCTGCAAGCACACATTGCTGCCTCATGTTGAGATTCTCATCTACCAGCTCCCCTAGTCCTTCTCTTCAAGGTAGCTCTCAATCCATTCTTGCCTAGCCTGTGATTGTCTTTGGGATTACCTTGATTGAGGTGCAGGACCACGCACTTGGCCATGCTGATCTTCACGAGGTCCGCACATGATGACCTCTCAAAGCCAGGGCTTGATGCTGTGCACGGAACCTGATCTTTGGATGGAGATGGAAGCAAGAAGAAGGGAGAATATGTTTTTTGCTCATGGCAATTTTCTACCCTTGGCATTGTGGCTTGCATGCACAGACAGTGGTGAGGGCAGGCAGCACGGCACTCACTGCCTGCACATCCTCCACTGGGGAGAGATAGAGCTTGGGCAAAAGGTATCAGAATTGGCAGCAAGTCTTGTCCTGCCCCACATACTTAGGACATGATGTTCTCTCTGAGCAAGGATAAAGACAATCAATAATAAAACCAGGCAAGCGAGACGCAAGCCTGGCCTCCAGCCTGTGACCTTCAGGAGCTGGGTTACTGGAGCAAGCACAGATGTTATTGGCAGTGGTGAAAACAGCACCTCCTCAGGAGTCAGAGGAGTGTAAACACTGCTGCTGGACCTGTGTGGCAGAACCTACAGCAAGTGCTAGCCCAGCACATGGCTGGCAGCCCCTCACACCTCCCTGGTGCACAGCCCTGCACAGCCTTGGGTAGGTGCCCCCATGCAGACGCTGCTGTGCCTCCATACAGAGCTACAGCTGTAACAAAGCTGCCATGGGATGCATGTGCTCACAGTATTGCTGTCAGCACTGGCAAGCAGGCAAGCTGAGCACATGTGCGTGGGGAGAGGCACGGCCAGCCAAGCCTCTGGACTAACCCTGAGTGCTTACATAACAAATTGCATTTAGAAACCACTTTGCAAACAAGACCTAGTCACTGAGATCGCAACCGATCCCAGGAAGACCCTGATAAAGCAAATTAAAAAAAAAAGCCCTAAAGCAACTTCTGGCCCCAACTGACTGGGACTGTTTGGGTCTTTTGACGTGGGAAGGTTTGTGATGCTCTTGCAATTGGTGACGGTCTTCCAGCTCTGTGTAATAGCCTGGAAGGTTCAAGCTGACTGAGGGCCAATGTGGGTGTCTGTTCTGCAGCACTTTCTGGATCTTTTATAGGTTCCAGAGCCACAGTGAAGCTCCGGGTTTTGGAGTTTTCATAGAATCATGGGTTTGGGTTGGAAGGAACCTTAGAGATAATGCAATTCCAGCCCCCTGTCATGGGTGTTTTCCAAAAAGCGATGCAGGGCTGCCTCCTGCCCCAGGAGGACAGAGTCCTCACTCATCCCCGGCAGGATGAAAGGGACCTGTTATGGGGGTGTTGCAATCAGGTGACCTAGACTCAGGATGGACTCTCACTGCCTGATGAAGATGCAGGCTGCTTCTTTCTTTGCTGCCCAAAGAGTACTTCCTTCTCCTGAACACAACCAAGGCATGTGGTTCGGTATGTGCTATTTCATGTTGTGTCCTCTCTTTTAGGGACAGGGCAGCATCACTCCTATCAGTGGTCTCAGTGGAGAGGCTCTGGCCATAGCACTGGTACACCACAGCGTGGTGGGCACTGTGTCCATCACATTCATTTTCCACACAGGCTCCCACAGGGGCTGGCCCTTATAGAATCATAGAAACATAGAATCACCAGATTGGGAAAGACCCACCGGATCATCGAGTCCAACCATTTCTATCAAACACTAAACCACGTCCCTCAGGACCTCGTCTATCCATACCTTAAACACCTTAAGGGAAGGTGAATCAACCACCTCCCTGGGCAGCCTCTGCTACTGCCCAATCACCCTTTCTGTCAAAAATTGTTTCCTAATGTCCAGCCTAAATCTCCCCTGGCAGAGCTTGAGGCCATTCCCTCTTGTCCTGTCCCCTGTCACTTGGCAGAAGAGCCCAGCTCCCTCCTCTCTACAACC
>WAAB01013982.1:15513-78086 GCA_013389865.1 Piaya cayana | reverse complement strand
TCAGTCATTGTCAACCAACACCCCCAGGTCCTTCTCCTCCAGGTAACTTTCTAGACAGACTTCTCCCAGTCTGTAGCTCTGCTTAGGTTTGTTGTGCCCCAAGTGCAGGACCCGCCATTTGGCCTTGTTAAACCTCATGCCATTGGACCCAGCCCAGCAGTCCAACCTGTTTAGATCCCTTTGTAGAACCTCCCGACCCTCCAGCAGATCGACACTTCCACCCATCTTAGTGTCATCTGCAAACTTGCTAAGGGTGCGCTCAATGCCTTCATCCAGGTCATTGATGAAGACATTGAACAGGGCTGGACCCAGCCCGGGGACCCCACTTGTCACTGGCCTCCAGCTGGATTTAACACCATTTACCACCACTCTCTGGGCCCTCCAGTCAACCAGTTTTCCACGTAGCGGCATGTGCACCTGTCCAGGCCAGAGGTGACAGTTTCTGGAGCAGAATGCTGGGAGAAACTGTGTCAAAGGCTTTGCTGAAGTCCAGGAAGATCCATCCACAGCCTTTCCCTCATCCAGCAGCCGAGTCACTTTGTCATAGAAGGCAATCAGGTTGGTTTGGCAAGACCTGCCTTTTGTAAAGGCCTGTTATCCCAGGCCTGTATGTGACACCAGCTGTTCCCAGTTCTGCCAGCCCCATCCAGCATTTCTTGTGCTGCCAGAACTGAGTTTGACCCTCTTTGGGTGTTCTAAGCCCTGTAGATCTCCCTAGATCCTGTCCCACAACCTTTCCTTAAGCAGATGTCCCTCCCTGTGCTTCTGCATCCCCACCTCAACCCAGGCTGCAGCAGGACCATCACACAACTCTCAACCCTGCTGGCACCGCATGGATGGTATCCCTTGGTTGGGCTTTGGAGAGGTGTAGGCAGTTGCTGTCATGGTTAGGTAGATGTGGGCATAGAATCACAGAATGGTTTGAATTGGAAGGGACCACTCCATGCTCTTGTAAATTGTCCCTCCTCAGTTTTCTTGTAGCTCCTCCAGGCACTGGAAGGTCACTATGAGGTCTCCTCATAGCCTTCTTTTTTCCAGGCTGAACAACTCCAACTCTTTCAGTCTGTCCTCGTATGGGAGGTACTCCAACACTTGGATAATCTTTTCAGCCTCCTCTGGACCTGTTACAACAGCTCTATGTCCTCTTATCTTGAGCATTCAACATAATCCAACAACTGGACACAATACTCCAGGTGAGGTCTCACAAGAGAGGAATAGACGGGCAGAATCACCTCCCTTGACCTGTTGGCCACACTTCTTTTGATGCAGCCCAGGATACGGTTGGTCTTCTGGGCTGTGAGCGCATATTGCTGGCTCATGTTGAGCTTCACAGCTCCCTTTGGGTTAGGCTGACTCTTGTGCGCCATGGCAGCCTCTAAGAAGAGGTTCGCACTCTTGCATGCAGCACAGGACAACTGGTGCTTTCCCTGTCTGGTTTGGGAAGCCCTTCTCTGTCCCAGCACCTTCTACCCTGCACATCTCTCTTCTTCCTCCAGGCATGCAAACAAACCACCTGCTCTACCCCTTTGAGAGTATCTACAGAAAAGACCCACTGAAAAAAAGCCTTAGAAAAGCCTAGGAATAGTGGAGGTGAAAAAATAAAGGGACTTTTTATTGCTCAGTAAACAGCAGAACCAGTTGCTTCCCTGCAAAAATGAGAGAGGAACTGGGAGCTAAAAATAACATCCCCTCACAGGGAGCCAGCCCAGGCCACTGAGTTCCCAGCTGCTCTGCTGGCAGCCTGCGGCAGTGGGGTCCACACTCATGAGAACCATGCTGGTGCTCTGTGCCTGGCTAACGCGCCCTACTGAGCTCCCACCAGGGGAGTATGGGGAGCTGGGACCCATCCTGCAAGCAGCCAGATGCTGTCCATTGGAGCAAGGACAGCTGCCCATGTCTCTGGGGGACAAGTCCCCTGTGCAGAGCAGCAGGATGGGTTGGTCCCAATAGAGCGGGTACCCCTGGTACCACCAAACACAGGCTAAGGGTGCTGTCTTTGCAGCAGCTGCTGGCATGGGCAGCAGGGATGTGGCCAGAGAAGCCATGGGAGTGAGGAGAGCCAGGCTGTGCATGTCCCCTCCCCAGGCCTGTCCTTGTGTAGCAATGATGGGAACAGCATGTTCTCCACCCATGGCACCCTGAGTCTGATCCAGAGATTCTGATGCTGCTTTGGAAGGTTTCATTGAGGGAATGGGCAGCTTCCCATGGCAACTGGGGCACCAAGCCGCTGGCAGCCCAGAGATAGCCAGCAGGCCTGCAGGCTGTTGGAAACCTGTGGCTTTTTTTTGGAAGGCACTGGGAGCAGTCAGAAAGCAGAGTTATATAAAAACTCATTTACAGAGTCCGGTCAATTGTATCCAGCAAATGCTCAGTGCATGCCGACCCTCCTATGGTGTGCAAAGGCTGCCTACTTAAGGTGACAAAGAGCTTTGCCAGACCCTCCCAGCCATGGAGAGCAGTGAAGTCAAGCGCTCCTGATGTAAGGAGTCTCTTCTCTGCTTGACCTTAAATGTACCTGCAGACCTGGAGCAGAGGAGGAGGCTCCAGTGAGCCCACCTGCAGCAGTGATGCCTTATCTCACCCTCTGTGGAGTTGCTTTGCTCCTCTCAGGGGGCCAGAGAGTGCAAAAAATGGCTCTGCCCCTCACCCCTGGGTGTGAAGGCTACTGCACCCCTCAGGGGGGCCACTGTTCCTGGTGTCCACACTGGGGATATCCTACCTATGGGAAGCTCTTCCTGAGCATGCAGGCAGCAAACTGGGCACCTCTGCCTGCCCACAGTCAGGACAGCCCTGGGTGCCATGCATCTTGGCTTCCTCTTCAGAAGAGCCTCAGAGCTGGGAGCAAGGGGCCTTGAGGCTGAAGAAATAGGCTCTGTAGGAGACTTAACCTCACTGCTTTTAAACCCTGTGTTCATTGCTGCCTTACGCCAGTTCAGCATCTTGATCATTCCTGTTGTTTCCCTGCCAGGTTGCTGGTGAAAGTCATGAGCAAGCAGATAGCACCATGCAGTTTCTGCCGCACTTGAACTGGGAGCACACAGGAGTAGATGGCACAGCGGAATGCAAAGCAGAGCTGGAACCTGAGTTTGGCCCTGGAGTTGAAGTCTGAACTTGCTCTTGTCTCAGACAGGTTGAAAACAAGTCTGCCCTGAAACCACATGAAAACACGAGTTTCTTGCTGCCTCTGATGTTGCCTGTTCTCAAAGTGCAGAGCTGTGGAAGTTGTGCAGCTCCCCAGGACACCTTGTTCTACGTGAAGACAAACCACAACATCTGCTGCAGAACCTACCCTCACATTTAAAACCCTGCCAAGAGCAATCCATGGGGCTTCCTTGGGCAGTGTCCTGGGCTCTCCCCAGCCCTTTTTTGTGGGCAGCAGGAGAGGCATATTACTGGAACGTGACAGCTCTCTAGCTGGATGCAGAGATCCAGTGTTGTGCCAACCCTGGGATGGTTTTTAGGAGCTTGATTTCACAGGTCAGTGGGCACCAGAGGGAGGAAGAGGACTTACGAACTGCATCATTTTGTCAGGACTCTCAGGGCTGTCTCTGGCCAGTGCACAAGCTCCCCACACAGCCAGCCAAGTGCTGTGGGGTGAGTGCGCTGCTCTGCCTGGGACACGGTACCCTCCCCGCTCTACCTCGTGCATGGTGACTGCAGCTTGAGTCAAGGTGTGATGCCTGGTCACGTTGCAGCCTCCCATGTCTCGCTGGCTACCCAGGCACCCAGAGTCCCCAAAGCTGGCAAAGGACAAGGACAAGATTTCTTTCAAAAAAATCATGCCAGTAGTAGTATGAATTTTGGATGAGTTAGCATAAACAGACTGTTACAATGTATCCATTAAAATTAAGTTATTTAAAATTCCCATCATCTTCCCTGTGCATTCAGATAATACAGTAGGATCTAGCTGCTTGTTCAGCATTTCTTCACTTCTATTGCAGTTTAGAAGTGTCAAATTCAGTAAGATGTTGTGAATTTTCTGTACTGTGGTCCATTAAAACCTTGCCAATTAGAATTAATGAAGCCTAGCAAACTTCTCCAAAGCAGTATGTACAGTTATTGCTTTTTCACTAATCAGACCCCAGTGCCTCCTGGAAACAGCAAAGGACACTGCCAGTCCTCAGTGGGGTGAGCCCAGCCTGAACAGCTCTGCAGCATCCTCAGCTCTGCATCCACCCCTGCTTGTTCTCTCTCCTGCTCAGTTTTGCTGGCCAACCTCTCCTTGTAGAGCAGGCACATCAGTGCTTTCTTTCCTCTCCTCACCTGCTCTGGCTCCCAGGTGGAGCTGCAGCAACACCCTGCTCCTCATGTGCTGCTCAGTTCCAGCCTGGGAGTATTGAATGCCCAGCAGCCCAGTACTTGAGAGGGGTACTGGGGCACTCCAGGGTGATGTACCTGGCTCCTGGACATCAGACACTATCTCCTTGCCACAATCCTTTGGAAAGGAACAAAGCCTCTCTTAGTGATTCCACTTAAACCCAAATGTGCCTTTGTCCCTGTAAGTTCTTGGAAGCTCTCAGTTGCTGCTGGGAACCGTGACTTTCTGTCACTGGTTCAGATGCTCTGACACTTGAAAGGAGATGGGATGCAGCCAAGTAATGTATCCAGCTGTGGAAAAACACCCTTCTCTTTGATCAAATAGGATTGTCTCTCTTTGTGGAGTGGGCTTTGTGCCACCTGAGGAGGTGTTCACCTGGATCCTGGTCCTGGTTCAGACCTGGGTGCCCAGCCTGCTTGGCCAGGCAGCTCTGTTCCCATGGCCATCACTTCAGCTGGGTGCAGGGGAGCAAGGCAGCCTTGGAGGGTCTCCCAGCATTGCTTATTTTCTGCTTGTGTGTGTCCCCTTGAGTGCTCTATGTGCCTCGTGTCCTCACCTCCTGGTGGCTGGGATAGTGAGGCACAGCACCCTGACATGCAAGAGAGTGACACTCCCTGAGGGCTCAGGTGCCACGTGGACCCTCCTGGTCCCCAGGTGGGTGACACTTAAGCACCACAGCCCCAGCAGTCCCTCCCTGCCTGGAGAAATGAGGTTGCCTTTCTGTGGGAGAAGCATGGGCTACCCAAAGTAACCCAAATCCACTTCCCACTGCTGGGCTTTGGCAAAACCATGATGGCACGCTGCCCAATGCCCAGCTCACCATGGCCCTGCTGTCCCCAACTGTCCTCTGTCCCCGTTCATGGCAGCTATGTGTAGGGCAGGTGAGGGCTGTGCAAGGCAGGACACACCATGGGGTTTCACAGCAGTTTTTAATGCTGGCTCCTTCCCCTGCTCAGGGTGCAGCCCAGAGGCAATCCTCAGTCCTGCCCATGGAGGTGCCCAAGCAGCACCCCTGAGCCAGGAGGTGGCAGCAGCCCCTCACCATGTCTTCAGGGCTGAGACCCCTGCAAAGAAGCACTCCTCCTGCTTCCCTTCTCAGGCAGCAAGGAGGGTGCAAGGAGAGCTCTGCAGTGCTGGAGGAGGTTTGGTGGGATGAGGGCCAGGGGACATGTCAAGTCTCAACACAGTGCCTCTCTGAGAGGGCACAGCTGGGCTGTGGTTTAAACATCTCTCCGCTGGGCCCCACCAGGCATTGTGGTTTGAGGCAGGAGTGTGTGGAAGTCAGAAAGAACAAACTGTTCAGCCACCAGCCCTTCCAGCTTCTGCTTTCGAAGTTATCTAACAGCCCAAACAAACACAAGAAGTGCTGGCTCAGTCACAGCTGGCTGGCCCAGCCTGGCAGCACCAGGCAGGCACAGCCCATCCCATTTCCACTCTTGCAGCCAAACAAGCCATGCTGGGTGATTGCTCTCTGGGGAGCAAGGGCTTTGCTCCCCACCACAGATGTGCATCTCCTTCTGGCACCATCACAAATGCCACCTGACACAGGGAACCTTCCTGGGCAGCCCTCTCCAGCGATGGCTGGTGGTTGTCCCTGTGCAGATGGACAGACAGCATATGGGAGGGATTCCCTCGCATCCTGCTGAGTCCGAGTGACTGTGCTGATGCCGTGTGTTGGGACGCAAAGGGCAGGGGAGAAGGACTCTACAGAGATGCTGCAGTCAGCTTGTGCTAAGGAGGAGAGTGTTGCCCCACCACCCCTGAGTGTTCAGTGCAACCCACAGCTCTGGAGATGGGCACAGGCTGCTGGAACCTGCAGGATGGGGGGGATCCACAGGGTTCAGCTGTGCATGGTGACAGGGACAAGCCTCTGTGTCCCCAGACATGCTGTGGCATCAAGAAACTGCTGGCTCTAGGGATGCAGGAGGTCACTGCAAAAGGTACTGAGAACACAAAACCATTCTTGGAGCTGGGCAGCACCGGTGGGTCTGGAGCTGAGTCCCACCTTCCGACACTGGCGTGTGTCAGAAAAGGGAAACTGTGGGCTGCGACCAGCTCTGAAAAACACAGCTCTGCCGTGGTGTCCTGTCACAAGGGCCGAATTCACATGCTGGGGGTGCAGGTGGGAGGGGGAAGTGGGAAAGGGGTGGGGAGCCCTATTGCGTAGAGTGAGTCCTCAGCCTTCCTTCCTGTGGCTGTGGGTATATAAACAGCTGAGCTATAATTATCTGGGGCTGGTGCACAGCGAGCCTGAGCTCCCAGCTGCCATGGGCATGCCTGTGGCGCTCAGAGCCCTTCAGGGCTGGCATCTCCAGCCCAGGCAGGGAGGAAGGCATGGCCTCCAGCTTGCTGCCTCTGTGACAAGAGTGACAAGGCCATGGAGACACCCAAGAGTACACAGAGGCCGCTCAGAAGGAAATGACCCCATGGATGGTTCTCCATGGGGCAGGAGGGTCCATCAGTTTACATCAGGCTGGTCCAGGACTGATCCTCACCACTGTGTTTCCCATAAAAAATTGCCACAATTTGTGAAAGGCTAGTGAAGGGAGAAGGAATCTGCCTCCACAGTCCTTTTGGTTTGCATTTGGATCAATATAGAGAAGCCTGCTCCACTCCCCAGGGCAGCCCCTTGCTCCTGATGCTCCTGGCAGGTGACCGCTAGGGAAATGGGGGATACAGCAATGATATCTTCTCCTCTCCAGCAAGGTGAAGAGTATTCCTCCCCAGACCTCAGGTGCAACATCAAGAGGTCCCTCAGGCAGCTCGTGTGACAGCAGGAACTCACATTTGGCTGGTTAAAAAGAGCCTGGCAAGGGGAATGAGAGGAAGATCCCAGGGAGACAGGGTGCACCCTGCACCCTGGCCTGCTCGGTTGCTGCAAATAAACTTCTGATTCAGGCTGCAAATCTCTGCCTGCTGCTGTCTGCACACATCCCAGCTCCTCCGGGAGCACTGTAGTTCTCTCTCCACTGCAGCAGGGGGATCCAGGATGCTCGGTGTTTCAATGGACAGAATGGTTACCTGGAAGTTTTACTGGACCTTTGACCTTTGTAAAACGTGGGCCAGAGGCACTCCAGGATGAATTCTGAAGGCACTAGATGTCCATGAAGACACCCAGCATCTTTGGGTATAGGCAGATCATAAAGTCATAGAATTGTTTTGTTGGAAAAGACCTTTGAGATCACTGAGTCCAACTGTACCTCTCCACTACTAAACCACATGCCCGAGCACCTCATTTCCCCGTCTCCAGGGATGGGGACTCCACCACTGCCCTGGGAAACCATTCCCCTGACCACACCAGCACATGTACCCTCTCTTCTACGACTACCAGCAATCAGTCTGGTTTGGTTTTGCCCTGTCAGCCCAGGAAAATCCTTCTCTTCTCCAGGTAGCCCAAACTTGTGGCAACATAGCCATAGCTGCTGTGCCTCCACAGCATATGGGGCATTGTGGGATAGGATACCTCAAAACCAGACCTCACCCACACAATAACCTATAATTAGACTTGATGATCTTAAAGGTCTTTTCCAACCTAGATGACTCTGTGATTCTGTTCACCAAGGGTTGGAGGAGAGGAGAAGCAGCAAAGGATCAGGGCAAGTCTGGGAACTCTTTGCAGGGATTGGGAAAGGTGTGAGAGCATTTTAGCTGGTTCTTGATGTTGAAGAAGTACTAGCATGATGGTAAGACAGGGCAGAGAGGGAAGGAGCAGAATGAGTTTGGAGATTGTCCTCTGGAGCACACAGAGGTGCATTGCCCAGGGTGGGTAGTGAACACATCCCAGCTTTCTGCACTGACACTTTGGACCAGGCACCACTGAGATCGCTCAAGTTCAGGCTGGGATTTCTGAAGCTGATGAGAAACAGTTAGCTGGGAATGAGGAACTAAGACACGGCACAAAGATGCCTGGTCATTACAAAAGGCTCAGCCAAGGGCTGGTTTTAAGATGTGGGAAGTGCTTGGGGTTAGTTTGTTATTTCCAGCTCCTCCAGGCTCCCTGCTCCCAGCTGAGCACAGTGTTTGCTTTCACTGCCCTGCCTGGTCTCCAAGACAGACAAATGCTGGGAACTTTCCACATGGAAAACAATAAAAATAAAAGACATGCATGAGAAAACAATGTTCAGATCTGGAAATAAAGAAAGAATCCATAGTTTCCTACCCAAAAACAATCCACACTTGGCAGGGAACTGGGTAGGGAATGGAAAAAGCCACCTGAAAAAGCTAAATTGATCACAAACCAGGTCATGGTGGCCCTGCTGGGATGGCTAGCTTGGAGCAAGGGGTCACCCCATGAAGCGCAAAGGTTGGCTGCTGACCCTAGGGGAGATATTTTGGCTATTTTCAGGCACTTTAAAAGTGCTCTTGAAATGCTCAGTGTTGGTGAGTGCAAGGCTGGAGATTGCAGATAAGGAGGTGTCGGGTGGTGGCTGGTCATATGGAGGCAAGCTGTGTGAGGCATAGGCACAGCTCCTCATGGTTGATGCTGTAGGCTGAAGTGGTTTGAACAGTCTTTGACCACCCTCGAGTCAGATCCTCTGACTTCAGACTCCCAATCTCCAGTGCTGGCTTGAGCCCATTTGCATCTCAGGGGCGTTATTCAGCCCAAGCCAAGTGCTGCTGCACAGGAGCTCCTTGCTGTCTTCCAGGAGCTCAGGAGAGTGGGCAGCTTTCAGCTCCTCCTCTCCCTGGGCCACTTCCCACTCTATGATCATAGATGGTTTGAATTGGAAGGTACCTCAAAGCCCATCCAGTCCCACCCCTGCCATGGGCAGGGACACCTCCCACTGCATCAGGGGCTCCAAGCCCCACCCAACCTGCCTTGAACCCCTCCAGGGATGGGGCAGCCACCACTGCTCTGGGCAACCTGGGCCAGGTCCTCCCCACTCTCACAGCAAAACATTTCTGCCTAATTCTCATCTCAATCTCCTTTCTTGTAGATCAAAACCATTCCCCTCATCCTCTCCCTGCCCTCTCTGATCAAGAGCCCCTCCCCAGCTTTCCTGGAGCCCCTTTCTCTACTGGAAGCTGCTCTAAGGTCTCCCCGCAGCCTTCTCTTCTCCAGGTTGAACAACCCTAACTCTCTCAGCCTGCACACCATCTGAGAATGACCTTCAGCCAGGGGTCCTGAGTGTTTTATCAGAAATATTAAATGTGATTGCAGAGACACATTTGATGACTCCAGCAGCTTGGCAAAGACCCCCTACCCCTTGCAACAGAGAAAGAGACAAACCACCATGCGCAGGCTCCAGTCTGGATGGATGCAGGCACAGGCACGGTCCCTGCAGCAGGGTCAGAGCTAGGAGCTCCTCCCCTAGTGCAGGGGACCTAGGGCAGTGCAAGCTCCTGCTGAGCAGTTTGGGAAGCAAGCCAGTGCCTACAGCCCTGCCTCATTTGCCCTGTTCCTCCTCTCCTGCAGGGAAGGGCAAACCCAAGATTACCTGTTCCTAGCACATTCCAGGTATTTACCTCATTGGGATTCCCGCTTGGAAGACGTTTACTGATGAAAGACATGGACCTGGAACTGACGAAAGACTTGGTGGAAGTTGCCAGGAGAGCAAGTTCCCTGTGTGCTTGCATCAGGCTTCAAGCTTTCATCAGGGTGAGAGAGACAGCTGCCAACCTAGGTCCTGCAGATTTGTTGTTTGTGCCATGGACTTCCTATCCCAAAAAGAGATGAGGGAGCTGCCACTGCAGTCTGGGGAGACCAGCAGGGAGCCAGGGAATATGGCTACATCTGCATGGGTACCCTAGGAGCAAGTTGTCCGCTTTGGTCCTCTTCCCACTCTACAGCCAGAGTACAGATGGGGTTTGGATCAGGTCTGATGCCAGAACTGTTGCTGGGAGGGTAAGGGTCGTATGCTGAAGTGGGCATGGGAGCTGGTGGTGTTCTAAGGGGCCCATGCTTCAGGCAGAGGCAAACACCCTGCAGCACCAGGTCCACACGACCCATAAGATGCTTGCCCACCCAGGCTGGCCAAGGACTTTTCATCTATGGGTGCAAGCAGAGGGTGAAAAACTCCCACTTGCAGTGGTGTAATCCTGAAATCACCCCTGAAGACGCTTGCCCAGACTCCATGTTCCAACCTAATTCATGGTTTGAAGGATAAAATCACTTTAATTTTGGAACACACCATGCCCACAGGGTGCTTTTCTCAAGCACCTCTGGCAGCAAGCATTCCCTGTCAACAAGCCCTGTGGTTATAAAACATCCCTGAGAGAGCAGCGGGGTCTGCTGGGTGTTTGCCAAGTGGCCAGGAGCACATCAGGAGTGCAGGTGGTTGTGCTGGGCTCTCCACATGCCTGTACCCTTATGGCCCTGCTGTGTACTCCTACCAGTGTGCTCCTAGCAGGACGTGTTGGCCTCAGCCATATATAGATCTCCTCGGGGATCAAGAGAGAAAAAGTAGAAACAACAAGGACTGTGGACACTGGGTAAATTATTTTACAGCAGCTTAGACCATGCAAGGAGTCTGGAAGGATTATCAGGCACCAGGCTGAGCAACAATGCTGATCCTGAATCAGGACCATGCATAGTGGGATGTTTAGCGTGATCAGGAGCTGCAATGAAACATTTGTCCTCTCCCTTGTCCTGCAGAGAGGACACATTCCCACAGTGGAGGTGATGTCCTGTTAGTGTGGGCAGTGCTGGCGGTGGAGAACAGCCCTGGGGCTGGGGCTGAGTGGTTACTCATGGGTGGTCATGGCAGAGGAGATCGGTCTGAGTGTTTTACTCTCATCGTGTGACTTCCCTGGACTCGGCTTGAAAGTATCTTGTCAGCAACCTGGTAAGAAGAGCTTCCCTAGTAAGACACTGTCTCCTGAAGAGCTTACCAGTCTGTTGTAGCAGGAACTGCCCATGTCAATCATGACTCTTGCAGAGGGGCTGAGCATGAGGTTCATACCCAGCCTACCTGTGGATGAATTGCAGTCCTGTGCCTTTCTTTCACTAGCTGGTTATTTTCTCCAAGCACAAATACATCTGGACTGGCTCATGGACTCTGTTTTCTTCTTTGGGCAGAGAGTTTTGCCAACAAAGCAAAGCTTCTTCCTTATCCCTCCCCTTTCTAATTGTTTCCGTACGGATCTAATTTCAGCACGACCTGGAGCAGGATTGGGTTCCCTGCTTACATAAAGTTGAAAACAAGGGGTGAGGCATTGGTTGTTGGCAGGAGATCGTGTCCACCTTGTAATGCCCTCAGAGCATAGATCAACTTCCAGGCCTGGCTTTTCCAAGTTCCTGAGACCTGTGATTTTTCCTCAGGGAATGGAAGACAAGAGAATGCTCCTGTTGGCACAGTAGGACCCCAGCAGGGTGAGAAAGCCTTTGCCAGCCTCTGGATCAGGTTGTGTCCCAGGCTGGCTGACTGCAGGGACCATGCTGCTGACAATTTTACCCCCTTTCCTTGGGCTCTGGGTCACTTCCCTTGGGCTAAAGGAATTGAGATTGTTTAGCCCAGAGGAGAAGAGACTGTGGGGAGACCTCATTGCTCTCTGCAGCTCCCAGAAAGGAGGCTGGAGTGAGGTGGGTGCTGGGCTCTTCTCCCCAGTAACAAGAGACAGGACGAGAGGAAATGGCCTCTAGTTGCACCAGAGGAGGTTTAGATTGGTTATTAGGAAACATTTCTTTCCTGAAAGAGTGCTGAAGCCCTGGCAGAGGCTGCCCAGGGAAGTGATAGAACCCTCCATCCTTGGAGGGTTCAAAAACTGTGTGGATATGGCACTTGGGGGCAATGGTTTATTAGGCATGGTGGGATTGGGCTGATGGTTGGACTGGATGAGCTGAGTAGTTCTTTCCAACCTTAATGATTCTTCGATTCTCCTGGTGCAGCCCCTTGCTTAGAGGTCTCTGGTGCCACAAATACCTACATCCTATCTGCTCAGGCCAGATACTGATGTTGATTACTGGACTGAAGGCCAGCTATGGGGTTGGGTAAAGGGTAGCATTTGGGTGCACTTTCCAGTGAGGTTCCTGCAGTGCCTCTCTCTGTGCACTGCAATTGTGAGGGACGATTGGAGGACACACCATCATGCTACGATGGCCTGGCCAAGTCCATGATCAGGTCAGGGCAATTCCAAGCACAAACCCAGGCTGGGCAGAGGATGAATTTGGAGCAGCTCTAAAGAGAAAGACTTGGGGTGCTGGAGGACGAAAAACTCAACTTGAGCTGGCGATGTGTGCTCACAGCCCAGAAAACAGCCTGTGTTCTGGGCTGCATTGAAAGCAGTGTGGCCAGCAGGGAAAGGGAGGGGATTCTGCCCCTCTGCTCTGCTCTGGTGAGACCAATCTAGAGCCTTATGTCCACTTCTGGAGTCCTCAGCACAGGAAGGACATGGAACTGTTGAAGAGAGTCCAGAAGAGGCCACAGAGATGATCTGAGGGCTACATAGGCAATATCTGCCCTAGAGTTGGGGCAATCTATGCCCAGGGCAAGAGGACAGCCCTAGGAAATGCACCAGGGTTGTGCCCGAATACAGAGTGCCCTCAAATCCTAACAAGCACCTCTGGCTAGAGGCTGCCACTGAGATGTTCCAGCTAAATCCAGTTCTGTCCTAGACAGGTACACAGAGGATGATGGGTGAATTGTCACCCTCTCTCTCTGGCTCAGAGACCTTCATGGTCACCTACCAGCCTGGATGGGGCTGGCGCTGTGCAGCTCAGGTCAAACAGAGATGGTTCAAGCCCAGTTCAGTGCATTCCAGGCTGAGGGATGGAGTTTGCAGTTTTCTCCAGAAGATGCAGTGCTGGCTTTTTCCCAGTCTGGTCTGGCGGTATCAGGGGAAAAGGTGGTCCCCGCTAGTTGTGGCAATGCCATGGTGTCACCCTCCCATTGGAAGGAGCCCACTGAGACTCATAGTGATGGAGATGATGCTATGCTAGCTCAGTACTGACAGGCAGTGCCGGTATCCTTGGGGACAGCCAAACCTGTGTGGGGAGCCCAGCGACCCAGTCCCTCAACCTCCTGTCTTGGGTTGCAACTCCTGCACTGCTGTTTGCTCAGGAGGC
Organism: Piaya cayana; assembly: GCA_013389865.1. Lineage (NCBI taxonomy): Eukaryota > Metazoa > Chordata > Aves > Cuculiformes > Coccyzidae > Piaya > Piaya cayana. Next base: position 64,764 of record WAAB01013982.1, on the reverse strand, counting down.
ACCCTGCGTGGGTGCCCAGAGAGACCGGGCCCCAGCATTGCGTGCAGACAGGCCTGGCTCAGCTGAGCGGAGAGGCAGCTCTGCACATGGCCCCAGGCGTGCACTGTACTGTTTGCAAACAGGAGCTTTGCTGACACACACGCTGCTGCTTCCTCCCACTGCGCTGGCCTGGCCTGCGGAGGAGTGAGGCAAGGCTCTGCCACAGAGAGACGCAGGGAAAGGCTGGTTCTGGGAGCTGGCATGGCAGGCACCACTTGCTGGGTTCACTGGTGTCTGGCAAGGCTGTTGTATGAGCATGCCTGCTCCTTGCACACCCAGCCCAGATTCAGAGGGGAGATTTTGCCTTTCACCAGGTTTAGAGCCAGCAGTATTCAATTGTGTTTCCTTGAGTTTATAGAATCACTAGGTTGGAGAAGACCTTTGAGATCATCAAGTCAAACCATCCCTGTCCACTGCTAAACCATCCCTGAACACCTTGTTTTCCCAGCTTTGAAACACCTCCAGGGATGGGGATTCAACCACCTCCAGGGATTGGGACTCAACCACCTCCCTGGGCAGTTGTTCCATGCCTGAGAACCCTTTTGGTGAAGAAACTTTTCCTAATGTCCAAACTGAACCTCCCCTGGCACAGTTTGAGGCCATTCCCTCTTGTCCTATCACCTCTCACGTGGAGAAGACACCAACACCCACCTCTATATAACCTCCTTTCAGGCAGTTGTAAACAGTGATGAGGTCTCCCCTCAGCCTCCTCTTCTCCAAGCTAAACAACCCCAGTTCCCTCAACCACTCCTCATAAGACTTGTTCATAGAATCATAGAATCATAGAATCACCAGTTTGGAAGAGACCCATCAGATCATCGAGTCCAACCGTTCCTATCAAACACTAATACGAGCCAGGATGCCATTGGCCTTCTTGGCCACCTGGGCACACTGCTGGCTCATGTTCAGTCAGCTGTTGACCAACACCTCCAGGTCCCTCTCAGCTGTTGACCAACACCTCCAGGTCCCTCTCCTCCTTGTTCTCTAGCCTCTTCACCAGCTTCATTGCTCTTCTCTAGATGCATTTCAGCCCCTCAGTGTCTTTCTTGCAGTGAGGGACCCAAAACTGAGCCCAGGATTCGAGTTGACAGAAGCACTCTGGTCTTCACAGAAATCCTGTTTGCAGCAAGAGGGATTGCTGCCCTGCTTAGAGGCTGGAGGTCTGAGACTCACTCAGGATGGGCACCTCCACAGAGGGTCTGGAGGTGTCTGCTGCTGTGCATGGCTCCCTGCCACCCCTATATGACACCTTTCTCCATGAACTCAGCCCTCGCACATGCCTCGCCCTTGGCAGATGGATTGGGTTTTGAGGAAACATCAGTCCTCCTCTTGCTCTGCAGAGGCTGGGGTTTGGAGAGGAGATAACCCAGAGCAAGAGCCTGGAAGGGACAGGTTAGGTTCAGCCTAATCTGAATCTTAGGTTCAGCCAGGTCTGCAAAAGTCCTATGAGACAGAAGTCAGGGGCTGCTAATGGAGACCTGGCAATTGCCACAGCAATTTCCAATTCTCTTCAGGGAAGGCCATGGATTTTCTTCCCATAGTTAGTTAGGGTCAGCCTTTGGAAATTTTTCTTCTGTCTGTTCTAGCATTTAACTCCTGTTAGTTGTCTGTAGCTCATAACTGCTGACTGGAGCACTGTGTCCAGCTCTGGAGTCCTGAACACAGGAAGGATGTGCACTTGCAGCCAAGAAACCACTGTGTCCTGGGCTGCATCCTATAAAGTGGGACCAGCAAGGCAAGGGAGGGGATTCTGCCCCTCTGCTCTGCTCTGGTGAGACCAAACATGGAGCCCTGCATCCAGTTCTGGAGTCCTCAGCTCAGGAAGGACATGGAGCTGTTGGAGCAAGTCCAGAGGAGGACATGGAGATGATCTGAGGGCTGGAGCACCTCCGGTATGAGGACAGGCTGAGAGAGTTTGGGTTGTTCAGCCTGGAGAAGAGAAGGCTGCAGGAAGACATTAGAGCAGCTTCCAGTCCTGAAAGGGGCTCCAGGAAAGCTCCAGGAGAGGACAGATCCACCCCAGAGCCTGCATGGGTCTACATGGTGCCACTGCCCCTAAGGCAGCATCTCATGAGTGCCAGAGCCCCCCAGGTCTCCCCATTCCCTTTGAACCTTCAGCAGACACCGCTGCTGCCAGACCAGGTGGGAGTCTATTTGGCTGGGTCTGGTGGAACAGGACCACAGTGGCAAATCTGCCTGGAGAAACACTGTCACACTGACCCTTCTGCACCATAAGTCTGGATCCATGGTGTAATCAAGCCATCGTGTCCTGCTCATTGATTGCATTTTGCCCAGCTTGCCCAGCTCCAATCACAACTGGCAGTGGAGGGGCAATGTCTGGTGGGTGGCACTGTGAAGAAATCGCATGCAGGTTTTCTCCCAGCAGAAATCAAGGCCCCAGTGGTGCTCAGAGCCCAGGGGTCCACACAACAGGGAGCTGAACAAGCCTGAACCTGCTTGCCAGGGTGGTGCCAGCAACCAGCATGACTCAGTGGGTGCTTCCCTGCTCTCACACAGCTCTCGGAGGCGCCAGGGTGGCTGTGGGGTGGTGAGGCCCTTCCTGCATGTAGCTCTTGTAGCCATGAGGTGTGAATCACAACAACAGGGAGATGTGGTGGAGCAGAGCTTTTGGGATGGAGTGGGGATCTGGAGATACTGCAGAGCAGCTGGCTCCCGACACCTCAGCCTCCTGGGTGTTGTCCAGACTTGCTCCCAGCAATCCTCACACACTGGTCCTCCATGCACATCTTTCCTGGGGTGGGTCTGGGGTGACCTGGCTGCAGAGGTGCCCAGACCCAGACAGTGCTTGGGGACCCATGGTCGTTGCAGAACTGGAGATGCTCAGTGACTCACAAAGACCTTTCTGTCTGTAGAGGACTTGCACTACTATTGTCCCCCATCCTACTTTCCGTGCCAGCTGCACACACTGCTCATTTTTCTAGGCCAGTGAAGATGGCCTTTGTGTGCCAACAAAAGTGGTTCTCTCCCCACGCAGAGTCTTTTCCTTGTTCTTGGACTACACTGCTTTGTTTGCACTGGTTTTGACCGGAGCGTGAAGTATGTTCTCACGTGCATCCATTCTCCCACCAGAGCTGCTAGGTCTGGCACTGCCAGGCAAGGAGAGATGCTCTCTGACCATCTGCTTCTGCCCAGCAGTGACTCTGCCTGCATTTCTGCAACAGCAGTGGCACAGTGCACACTGGTTGTGCTGCACATGCATGCAGTGATGCTCTGGGCAGCTCACATGTGCCCTGAGGACAGTGGCATGGTGGGAAGGGCAGGGACAGGGCAATGTGATCTTTGTCTCAACCACTTGAACCTCTGGGTCACAGAGGAGCTGTCACAACTCCGCTGCCTGACACCCTAGGTCTGTAGGGACAAGGAACACTCCATTAATCTAGATGTGAGATAGAACAGGGTCTGTGGGTGTCTTGGACCCCAGGCTGCCTGGACACCACCTACAGGGCTTTCCTGGTGGGTCCAGGGAGTGTCAGCCTGGGTGTATTTAAAGTCAGGCTCGACCATCCCAAGGAAAGATTTGTCCTGAATCAGGAGATGCAGAATTGTCTGCCGACTCAGCAGCATCTCTGAAGCTGGAGCGTCTCAGTGAGATGTGTAGAAAAGCAAGCAAACAGCCCCAGACACAATCAGAGATGGTGGCAAGGGAGGGCAAGGGCGTAAGGCAAAAACAGAAAGGCAGGCTTGGGAGGAAGCCAAGAGGCAGATTTTTTTCTAGCAGCAGGCTGAGGGCTATGAGTAAGGAAATCCACTCTTTCATAGAATCGTGGACTGGTTGGTGAAAGGGCTGGAGAACAAGTCTTATGAGAAGCGACTGAGAGAACTGGGGTTGTTTAGCCTGGAGAAGAGGAGGCTGAGAGGAGACCTCATTGCTCTCTACAACTACCTGAAAGGAGGTTGTGGAGAGGAGGGAGCTGGGCTCTTCTCCCAAGGGACAGGGGACAGGACGAGAGGGAACGGCCTCAAGCTCCACCAGGGGAAGGTCAGGATGGACATCAGGAAAAAATTTTTCACTGAAAGGGTCATTAGGCACTGGGAACAGGCTGCCCAGGGAGGTGGTTAACTCGCCTTCCCTGGAAGTGTTTAAGGTGCGGGTGGATAAGGTACTGAGGGGCATGGTTTAGAGATTGGAGGGAATGGTTGGACTTGATGATCCGGTGGGTCTCTTCCAACCTGGTCATTCTATGATTCTATGATTCTATGGTTTGGGTCAGAAGGCATCTCAAAGCTGATCCAGTTCCACCCCCCCATGCCATGGCCAGGGACACCTCCCACTGGATCAGGGAGCTCCAAGCCTCATAGCCTGGTTCATTTTTGCTGCATTAAGGGGCCAGGAACATGATAGCCAGCTCCATTACATGTTGTCCTTCTTGGGAGCGAATCCCCGCAAGGCTGGGAGCAGAGTGGGACCTGCAGCATGTGTGAGACTGGCTCTGGGGAGCCTGCACCCATGCTTGTGTCTGCGTGCACACGCATGCTGCCTGGAGCCAGGTAGCAGGGGATCCACACACTTATGAGAGAGAGTACATACACATGTGCGTGCATGCGTGCCCTGTGTGCCTGGCTGGATCCCACAGTGTCTGAACACCAGCATGAGAATGAGTGTGGGCATTTGTGCAGGCACCCTCTCTGGACACAGCTTAGCCCTAGTCCAGTCAGCAGTGACTGCTGCAAGACTGTTTTCTCTCCTATTATTCCTTGGCCTCTGAGGTTTGTTTTTCCTCCTTAAACCCCAGTATTTAATGAATTCACACCCCAGGAACATCGCTTTCTCTCATTAGATAAAATAATTCCCTGTGTAGGATGGCAGCTGTGAGTGTGTGGTCACTTCATTGTCAGGCTGTGCTCCCTCGCTCTGTGCTTCCCATTGCTGTGGTGATGTGGTGCAACATTTAGGCTGCATTTCAAAATTCCCAGCTGACTGAGATGCACACCAAGAGCCAGGAGCACCACCAAGCTGTGCAGAGCCTAGCATCTCCCATCTTTCTTTGGCTAGGCACAAGGAACACCATGCTACAGGGCAGGGTGACTTTGTTGTGGCCAGCGATGGAGCACTGAGCCCCAAACACAGCATCCCTGCCTGCCTTCAACCCTGGGCAGAGAAGGAAGAAGACACTTTGCAGTGAAGGACTTCATGCCTGCCCAGGCTTGGATGATTGCACCAAAGAGGAGAAAAGGTCCTTTCCCAACATTACCCACATACTGTTGTTTTTCAATATAGCCCTCAGGACAGGAATCCTCTGCTGCATACGTGTGCCTAGGCACATGCCTGCAGTCCAGCTTGCTCCGTGCTCCAGGATCCTCTCACATCCCCAGGCCACAGCAGCACCTTGGTCATCCTTGCAGGTCATCCCAGGCACTTGAACGTGTCCATTTGCAGCTCCACAGCCTGTACATCACCATGGGCCCCTCTCTGGGGTTCCCTGACACCCCACAGCACCCATTTTCTCTCCTCCTGCTGATTCCTGGGGTTAATTTCAGCAGTCAAAAGCAACCACCTTCCCTCCTTTTCCAGATCCCAGCTGTTTTTCCTCTTGTTTTCAGCCAGCCACTATCCTGGAGCTAAAAATAACAAGGAATTTACAGCCCTCGACCTTGAACCCAGCTAAGCTCAGTGCTCCAGCTATGTCAGCAAATATCTTGATGGCTCTTCCAGGGTTTTCCTTGTATCTCTGCAAGCCCTTTCTCCTGGGGACACAGCATCAAGAAGCTGGATGGACTGGCTTCAGTTGCAAGAGATATTGTGAGGTGGTCACATAAGAGGGGTGAGACGTGCCATACAACAGGAGCCAGGTAATGCGGGATCCAGGAGTTCAAGTCCCCAGGATGTCATGGGATTTTGTCCTTTCAAGTCATGCATTCTCACCCTCTCACCTGTGACATTTCCTTTGCAGACATTTTTAGCATATACTTAGAAAAGTTTCCAAGTTTTCCCCACCATAATTGGGAATGCAGGAAACTCATTTGGGTGTCATTGTCTTTAAAAGGAAAACTGAGGTTGTCACGTCAACATGGTACTCCTACAGCCAAAGCCTTCCGGCAAGTCACCCTGCCCCAACAAGATCTATCAGGTTTGCAGTACTTGTTGCTATTTCAGCAACATAATGAAGCTCTATATCCATCCACTCTCAAGAAGGAGTTTGGAGCCTGCTTCCCCCTGTTATAAGGAGTATCAAAACCTCACAGATCACTTAGGTTCTGCCTGGTCCTGTACTGAACAAGGTGATGCCTAACCTTGCCATAGCTCTGCCAACTGTGGAGGCTGCTCAGTTGCTGCTGTCACTGCCCCAGCCAAGCTGTTCCAGTGCTCCAGGATAACTGTAGTCACCAAATCATAAAATCATAGAATCATCAGGTTGGAAAAGACCTTTGAGATCATCAAGTCTGACCATACCTGTCCACTACTAAACCATATCCCTAAGCACTTCATCTGCCCATCTTTTAAGCAACTCCAGGGATGGGGATGCAACCACCTCCCTGGGCAGCCTCTGCCAGTGCCTGAGAACCCCTTCAGTGAAGAATTTTTTCCTAATGTCTAATCTAAACTTCCTCTGTTGCAATGTATGACCATTCCCTCTTGTCCTACCACCTATCACTTGGGAGAAGAGACCAAAACCCATCTCTCTGCAACCTCCTTTTAGGTAGTTCTAGAGCGTAATAAGGTCTCTGCTCAACCTCTTCTTCTCCATGCTAAACAACCCTAGAAAACTCAATCACTTCTCAAAAGACTTGTTTTCCAGCCTCTTCACCAGTTTCATTGCTTTTCTCTGGACATGCTCCAGGACCTCTATGTCATTCTTATAGTGATGGACCCAAAATTGAACACAGTATTTGAGGTGTGGCCTCACCAGTGCAGATTACAGGGAAAGAATCATTCTTCTGGTCCTGCTGGCCACACTGTTTCTGATACAAGCCCTTCACTTTCTCTTCTCCTCTATGTCCCCATCTGTCCAAACCATCAGTTGGATCCAGCAGAAATCAGGTGGTTAAGGGTGAATTTAAAGAAAAGCTGTACTTCTCGGAAGTCACTTGAGTGAGTAGGAACCTCTGTCTTAGAGACAACAAGAGAAATCGTATATTGAAAACACAGCCCTTCAGCACATTTTTTGTGTGGCAGGCCTGTTCTGACGTGGGGTGTGATGGTGACAGGGATGTCCCCCAGCTCTGCCAGCCACCCTGCAGCACGTGTGGGTCACAGATACACCAGCGTGGCGTGCAGCATCTTACCCTCTCACTCTGCCTTTCTTCTTCCTGAAAGAGCACTGGGCAATGCAACCACCTCTGGGAGGGGGTAGAAAGGAGCAACCCTGGATCCACCTGTGTGAAAGTGGTCTCCAAGCACGGAGCATGCAGCAGCATTGCTGCTGGGAGGATCCCAGCCTTCAGGGAGCAGACAGTCTCTCACTAAGGATGGGGGCAAAAGCACCAGGCTGAATAGGAACATCTCACTCTTCTCCTGGCTGCTTTTGAAGAGCATGACATTAAACTATCTAGATGGATATAGTGTTGTGTGACCCAGCATTCCCCTTTCCATGGTAACACTGGTCCTGCTAAGGGGTGCAGACCAGGATCCAGTCCCCACTGTGGGACAGGGCTGGTTCCCACACCTGTGTTCCCAGTGACCTGAGGTTTTTCTCTGCCCCATCTTAGCATGCAGACCACTTAATTGTTTTCTTGTGGGATGAGTTGGGAGACCATCCATCAGCCAGAGGGGGAGTGCACAGATATTGTTATGGGTTGATGGCACACAACTGCTGCAGAAGTGAGGGCAAGAGACCCCCTGACCACTCGGTGCCAGGCTGGGCTGACAGTCTGCCTCACTCTGCCTTGGCTGTTCTTCCCACCTTCCCGAGGGGAACAAAACCATGGGGTGGCTCTTATAGAATCACAGAATGGTTTAAGTTGGAAGGGACCTCAAAGCCCATGCAGTTCCACCCCTGCCACCGCATCAAGGGCTCCAAGCCGCATCCAACCTGGCCTTGAACCCCTCCAGGGACGGGGCAGCCACCACTGCTCTGGGCAACCTGGGCCAGGGCCTCCTCACCCTCACAGCAAAACATTTCTCCTGAAGATCTCATCTCAATCTCCTTTCTTGTAGCTCAAAACCATTCCCCTCATCCTCTCCCTACCCTCTCTGATCAAGAGCCCCTCCCCAGCTTTCCTGGAGCCCCTTTCAGTACTGGAAACTGCTCTAAGGTCTCCCCGCAGCCTTCTCTTCTCCAGGTTGAACAACTCTAACTCTCTCAGCCTGTCCTCATATGGGAGGAGCTCCAACCCTCAGATGATGTTTGTGGTCTCCTCTGGCCTGTTGCACAATGGTTGTTTCTTGGGTATTGTTTTTGTACCTAGAGCAGGGGCAGTGAGGCTCAGCTCACAGCAAGGGAGCCTCCAGGGAGTGGGAATGATTCATCAGCTGTATTAAGCAGATTTATGAGGGTATTTCTTGGATGAGGGTTGAGCATATCTGTCATACCATCCTGGCCTGGGCTGCATCACAGCACTGCTGCCAGCAGAGAGCCTTCCAAACCCCAGCCCTTCCGTGAAAACTACTTCTGTGGGCAATAAAACTGAGATAAACACAGTAGCACTGGCTTTGGAGCAGGTCTGTGCATAAGGCAACCCATGTGAGCATCCTGGGGCCAGGTCTGTTATTTGCAATCATTTGTGGTGCCCTGGGCAGAGGGGGAGATGGCAGGGACTCACCCAAGATTTGAAGATTTGTAGCTGCAGTTGGCAATATTTCTGCAACTCATTTCTCCACCACCATAACCCCTTAGTCATGAGGGTTAAACGCGAGTGGCCCCAAGACCGAAAGGATGAGATTTGGCCATTTCCAATCACCTTCCCTGGAAAACGTTGCCCATCCACCTGGATGAAACTTCTGCATCCCATGACACCCCTGAGTCCACCAAGAGCAGCATGGTGGCACTGCCTGGCAAGGACAAATCCATGAGCTGTTCTATTAATCCTGGGACATTCCTGCATTTAAAGCTACCAAAGAGGTTACAACCTTCCAAGAAATGTGCCTCTGGGAAGCTGCCCAGTGGGAAAGAGGACAGATACAGAACATCACAGCAATGAGGGAATATCGAAAACAAGCTAGGAATAAAAAATGACTATATATATAAACACACTGGGCAGAAAAGGCAGTGTTTCAGCCTGTGTTCTTCATTTGTTGTTGTTTTTAATCTTTGATTTGGAAACTTCCTGCTATTTATAGCCCTCCCTGTTTTCCGCAGCTGTTACTGGTGTTGATCTCTTCCAGATGCTGGTTTCTTGCAATCCTGTAGCCTTTGCTGACAGTACTGGGGAAGGGGGGGGAGTGCTGTTCTGGGAGGAATAGGCTGGGACTCCTGGAAGAGCTCCCACATTGCTGCCTCCCTCCAGCCCTAGTAGGGGATGGAGCCCCCCACAAACCATCTGACCCTGAGGGAGCCAGGATAATTTTGCAGTGTTGAAAAATTGGGCTATTTTTGAGCACTCTTGAGGCACAAAATGCCAGCAATTTGTCCTCACTAGGGTCTGAGGACTACCAGCTGCTCGGGGAGGGACAAGGGACGCCTGGGGAGACCCTAATTGGATTGGGAAGCAGCAATATTTCTTGCTACGAAAGGTGGCAAAGGTAAAACAGCCCTCAAAAAGAGAGTTGATGGAGGCTGGAAGCTCCCCAAGGAGTCACTCAGGTGGCGGCCACCTGGCAGAGCTGGTCCCTGCTCAGGGAGGGAGAGAGTGCAGATGTGGGGCTGAGAGATGCCCACCAGTTCTGCCCCATAACTGCTGGCCCTTTGGCCTGAGTGCTGCCAGAAATGGGGTGCTGAGGCTGTCTGGGATTCTGTGCCTGTCTGCTGACCAGCCAACTGGGGGTAGCTGGGACATCCCTGGGGTGGGGAACCCTCCAGCCCCATGGCAGAGCACAAGCATCCTGGTTTCACCTGGCATTGCCCTCGGTGCCCACAGGCTGCATCTCTGTTCTCCATCCCCAGTCTGCACCACAACCACGTTGCAGGCAGGTGCACAGGCAGGAAAAGGTGCTCACTGGAGGGAATTCCAGCCATCTGTCCATCCTTCTGGGTAAGGGGAAGGACTGGAGGTGACATGGGGTCTGCAGGAAGTCTGCTTGCCTCACCATCTGCCCGGCAGCAGCAAACTAGCTTACCTCTCACAGGGCATTGGGCTCTTGTGTAAGCTGGGATACTGAGATTTGCAAATAAGCTGAACATGGGAGGGGGTAGCAGGAGCCTGGGAGGCAGTGAGTGAGGGATGTGTGTCCACAGCAAAAGGGACCACGCAGCATCCCCAAAAGAATGGAGTAATCCCCTTCTATACAGCAACGACCCTGAATCCCTGCATCACAGCCCCCTTCCCTTTTTCATCATCTTCCCTGAAGCTGCTTCTGGACAATGAAAGCTTTTGCTGCTGTTCATCTGAGAGCGGTTTGACTCTACTGGCCCCAAAGGGAGCAGTAATTTGGCCAAGTGGCTGTAGACTGGCTTTACTGTCAGAGTGCAACGGCATATTGGAATGAGTTGCTCCTGCAGAGCCCAGGATCTTGGTGGGTTGTGTGTCCTCAAATTGCTCTGAGGATGGAGACGCTTCAGCAGGAGGCCACCTTGGCACAAAACCTGGCTCTCTGAACTGACCCCACTGAGCCACTCTTCTTACAGGCAGCTGACACTGCCTGGGGACCAAATGCTTCCTGGACAGCTTGGCACGGATTGTCCTTCCCCCATGTAGGTAAATGTGGAGCCTTAAAATATCCGCCTGTCCAACCTGTACTGCAGAGGCCAGGCATGCTGAACTTTGCACTGGCAATGCTTCCCATCTGCTTTCCTGTCCCCGAAAGGCCACACAGGGGCTGGGTGGAGGGGACTCCATCCTGTTCCCACCTGGTTCAGCCAGGCTGCACACACCGCCCCAGCCCCCAGCAGCACAGACACGAGCTTGGACCCTAGCTGGATGATGTGGTCATCCCAAAGGGTCTTGCACCATGGCTCTAGCACCAATCAGGTGGTTGGAACCTGTCAGTGCCACACAGAACCACTGAGCCAAGCCCTGAGTTCATTCTGAGGCACAGTAGAACTGTCTGGCAGGTGACGTCTTCCACCTTCCCTGGAAAAAAAGCTGGTGTAATGCTGCAGCTGCACAGTGACGGGTGCTGCTGGTCACACCACAGCCTCCCTGCCAGACTCTGTTGCCCAAGCTTTGCCTCATCTCACTGGTGTCTGAGCTCACTTCCCCTAGCTCCCTGCTTTGCAGCTGTCTGACTGGAAACTGTACGACTTGGGGACTAGTAGGGCACGGGCTGGATCCCTACATGTGGTGGTGTGAACAAGGACTTGGGGATAATGATGCAGCTGAATGGATGATGGAGGAAACCACCCCACATATGCTCCTAAGCAGCCTGTGATGCAGTGCTCTAAAGGGACCCCAGCATCCCTTCAGAATATGAATGTATCCTTGGCTGCTCTTTGTGCAGGCAGCCCCTGTCATGCCTCTGCTCTGCATCATGCTCTGTTAACATCTCTCCCCACCTCAAAAGGTTAAATGAGTTGTAGGGTTCCCATGGAAAAAAATGTGTCTGGGCTTCCCTGCCCGCACAGAGAGGTTTCCTGTGACTCAGTGGCTGTAACCAGGGTAGCAGCACACAAACAAGCAGCGCTGAGCATGCCGGGGGCAAGGGGATCCCAGCTGGACCAGGGCCAGCAGGGGAGGGGCCATGGGGGCCCAAGGGAGATGGTAGTGGTTCCTTGCCCCTTTGCTGGGGATAAGGATAGACTGGAAGTATTCAGCCTTGGGCTCTGCTCAGTGATGGGGTGACATCTCCAGTGCCTTCTCTGGAAAACACCTTCTGAAAAGCATAACAGCACAGCCTCTGCCTCCTCCCAGAGTCCTCTGTGCGTAAGCAGAGAAGCTGGGATAAAGCCTTTAGCAAGTTCCCACACTGGGAACTGTATGGAGAGGTGTCCTGGGGGACCCCTCTGTGACTGCGCCTGGGGTTTGGGGCACAGAAGATGCCAGAGGACCAAAAGAAAAGAGAGCAGTCAAAGTTTTAGTAGCCAGGTGACAATTGTTTATAGGGAGGAGTGACAGTCTGTCACGTAGGATGTCTCTCTGCACCACAGAGCATCCCCTGCCCCTCATTGTAACTGCAATGCTTGGCTGTGCTGCGGCTCTGCCTCTGCTCTGGACTACAGAAAAAAGGTTGTTTGTTCCTTTTGTGCATAAATTCGAGGTGAAAACAAGAGCAGAGTGGGATAGTTAAGTGCCACTGGGCAGAACTGGCAGTGTACATGGTATGTGCCCTGGTCAGTGCAGCTCTGGAGCAGCTGCAGAAGGGCAAGGCGTTGCCCTGCTTGCAGAAACCGCTGTGGGTGACTTCGGGCAGGATTTGTGCACAAGCATGGTTTTTTTGGTCCCGAACCCCATGCAGGCTGCAAGAATAAGATGTCAGACCCCTTGGTGCCCGGGGCTGTGGAGCTAGGGCAAAGGCTCTGGTTGACCACGTCTGAGCCCACCCCTGTACTTTCTGCCCCAACAGCAGCCTGCAAACATCCAAGGGGAGCTGGCACTGCCCTGGCTGACAACACCCACTTACCTTGTCTTTCTTCTGAGCTGTATCACATCGCAACCCATCCTGAAAGCCCAGAAATGGTGATGGGTTGAGAGGGAGGGGCTGTGGTGCCCTGCTGGATGGAGCATTATGTTTGTTGGAGGAGGACACATGCAGGGGATGGGTGGCTCAGAGGGGGTCTGTGTGCCCTGCTGAGCAGAGGGGCCTGGGGTGCTTGGCTGGGAAGGCTGGGGGACACACACCCCCTCCAGAGCGTCCCTTGCATTGGACTCTGTGGCAGAGAGGGGCACATCAGGACTGCCCAGCCGGTGAGCCCAGCCCAGTACTGGAGATGGGGGAGGTGCAAAAAGGAGTCCTCGGTGGCATGAAGCAGTAGAGCAAGAACTGCAAAAAGATGCTTTTATGTAAACTGAGTTTAATAGTGAGGGATTGGCATTCACTGGGGGATGGCATGACTGCGTCAGGATTGCTGATCCCTGAGAGGCAGAGGGCACTTTGCTTTATCTGTACCCAGCTTACAACATTCCTGCTCCCTTGGTTTGGAAAACCCTGACAGCCTCCAGCTCAGCATCTCCATTGGGATTACCCTGAGGGTACTGGGAAGAATTTCACTTGGGGAGAGAATGCTTTGAGGGGAGAAGTCTACTTGGACGTGCCTGGGATGGAAATGGAAGGCAGGCGAGGGAGTCTGGACAGAGGTGGCTCTGCTTTAGCTGCCATCACTTGCCTAGTGGTGACACAGGGGGGTGATTTATGGGAGTGCTGAAGCTAGGACAGGACTGGAGCTCAGCATGACCCAGCATCCCTGATGATTTAGGAAAGCGAGAGATGTCCAGGCTTGGTGAGAGGTTGACCAAAGAAGTCACGTCCTCATCCTGGCCAGGGGCCAGGGAGGCTGGGGCCAGAGAGAGCCCTGAGTCACTGCTGGGAGAGGCTGGAGTCGTGCTTGCCAGCCGATGGCTGCTGACATCAAGCTCACGCCATTCTGCAGGAGGAAGCAGAAGGCATGAATTTGTCACCACAGCAACAGCAGTTTTCCTAGACAGACCCAGAGAAAACATTCTCCCACGGGAATTACTTTTTTTTGGGCTGATCCTTGCCTCAGCCACTACTACCCTTGCCCACACTCCTACGTCTTCTCCAGGACACCGAGTGGGCTGAGCAAGTGTCAGCAGGTTATTTTAGGCTTTTTGAGCTATTTTGGGCAGTGGCTGTGAGACACTGTGGGCAGATAGGATGAGCTAGACTTTGGTTCCTGCTCTCAGAGTGATGCTGGGGTGGAGCAGGGGGGTGGCTGGGGCAGGGCAGGGGGGTGGGAAGACCTGAGGTGGCCACGGGAAGTAGCCTGATGAAAGCCGGGGAGCTATCATGGTCAGGCAGGCCAGGCTGAGAAGATGCCTGTGGCTGTGCAGCATGACAAGGAGTAGGCAGGGAGCACTGGATCTACTTCCCTGATCTCCCACGAACACTAGCCCAGAGGCAAGGGCTGGCTGCTCATTGGCTGCATCCAACACCCATTCTGCTGATAGGAATTGTGGTGTTGTGGAGAAAGCCCCCGCAAGGCAGTTTTAGGGACATTTTACAGACTTCCACTCCCACAGCCTGAGTATCACAAGGGGATGTACCTGAACGCAGCTTTGGTGCTTGTCCAGACAGTAGTGACGCCTGTGCTGTGGCCGGCATGCCACCCAGACTCACCTGTGCCTCAGTTTCCCCACTAATCCTGACCCCAACCATGCACCATGTGAGGATGAGGGTTCAGAACACTGAGGTGAGGCAGAGGTTGCTGAGAGGGTTTATTCTCAGCCTCCTTTGCTCCAGTGGGCTTGCAGTGGCACTAGTGTCACATTCGCCCCCAAGTCCTGGGGCTGAGTAAGCTGAGTGAGGAGCAATGTGACTCCCAGGAGCCCTTTAATCTCAGCAGATGGCGTTTCCCACCCAAGGATAGGGGCTGCCTTCTCCCCCAGTCTGTAAGCACCCACCTGGCTCCAGCGTCCACCACCTGAGACACCTACAAAGCTCCTTGACAAATACTCCCCAGTGCTACCAGTGTTTAGCTGCAGCCACCAAGCTCTGCTGTGCAGCTGTGTGGCACCACAGCCGCAGGCGCTGGCACACTGCTTGCCGCAGATGCCATTTGCTGTTACTCAACTGCCTCCACCCAAGTGCTTGCCTGGGGTGCTGGGACATGGGTGGCTGCTGTGCTCAGCCATGTTCTTCCTCTACTCAACTCACTCAGGAAATGTGCAGTTTTCACTTTCAGTCTGCTAGAAAAGATGTAGTTTCCCTGCTTGTCTCCAGCCAGGGATGAAAACCACTGCCTCTGTCCCACCAACACCTGCAAGGATCACAGAATGCTTTTGGTTGGAAGGGACCTTTACATGTCATCCAGTCCAACCTTCCTGCAGGAGCAGAGATGTCCTAACCAGGTGAGGTTGCTCAGAGCCCAATCCAACCTGACCTTGAATATTTCCAGGGATGGGGCCTCCACCACCTGCCCTGGGCAGCCAGGGTGGGTATTTCAACACCCTCACAGGAAAATATTTCTTCCTTACATCCAGTCTAAATTTCCCCTTCCTTAGTTTAAAACCAATGCTCCTTGTCCTGTCACAACAGACTCTGTTAAAAAATCTGTCCCATTCTTTCCTATGTGCCCATTTCAGTACCGGAAGCTGCTCTAAGGTCTTCTCTTCTCCAGGCTGAGCAACCCCAACTCTCTCAGCCTGTCTTGATACAGGAGGTGCTCCAGCCCTTGGATCTTCTTCTTGGGGTCATCTGGATGAAAGCAGTCAGTTGGAGAAGAGCAGGGCCATCCACCTTTCCTCCCTCACAAAGGGGGCGGTTGCAGAGGCTGTGAGCACCACCAGATGTCAAGGGTGAGGCAAGAGAGCAGCAACCTGTTCCTCAGCTCTGGGGATTTTTGCATTGTGTTTGCTGTGCTGCAGTTCTGGGTAGGCCAAGAAGTGGTTTGGTTTCCAAGAAACCCCAATGGCATGAGCTCTGCCAGCCAGGTACGTTGAAGGACTGAGTGCTAGCTGCTAGCTGGGATTGCTGGTGGTGGGATGGGCATAGATGTGCTTGTGGGCACAGCTGGCAAAGGGCAAGCAACTGCAGAGCATCAAAATTAATTAAGGAGAAAAGAAGCTGGCCCTGCTAGGAGTGGGTAAAGCAACCTGAAATTACCTGCTTTAGAACAGCACACCTGCCTCCCATGCTCAGCAGGGGTCCCAGGATCTCCCCCTCCAAAAGGAGAAGCAGCCCCTCACCACCCCAGGCATAAGCATGCTAGCGGGTGGCATGGTGGTCACCCAATAGCTGTGACATTGCCAGCCCTGCTTGCGCACGTTCCTCCTGCTCCTGGCCCGGCTGTGTAAACAGTCCCTGGAACGAAGATCTGAGTCATCCTCCGGCTTCATTTGCTGGTTTAAAAACACCAAACATGGTAATGGGCCAAGCAGCAGTTCCTCTGGCAAGGCTGGACTGGAGCTTGGCAAGGGTCCAGATGTGGAAGGGGTTGCAGCAAGGGTGAGGTGTCGGTGCAGAGCTGGGGTTTTGCAGGACACCACACNCTGGGGAGGGACTTTTGCAAAGGCATGTAGTGGTAGGAGGAGGCAGAATGGCTAAAAATTGGAGAGGGGAAGATTTAAACTGGATGTAGGGAGGAAATCCTTCATGATGAGGGTGGGGAGGCCCTAGCCCAAGTTGCCCAGAGCAGTGGTGGCTGCCCCATCCCTGGAGGGGTTCAAGGCCAGGTTGGATAGGGCCTTGGGCAGCCTGATCCAGAGGGAAGTGTTCCTGCTCATGGCAGGGTAGTTGGAATCAGATGATCTTTAAGGTCCTTTCACCTCAAACCATTCTATGACTCTATCAGACCCTTTGAGTATTATCTATGTGACAAACACCTGAAGGGATCATCTATAAAAAAATAAATCCTATTCTGCATGCCTTTCTTCATCACCAGCACAACACTGCTGGGGGCTGAAGCTTGTTTGGGACTCCAAGGCACCTTGTTCCAGAGATCCAGAGTTTAGAGAGTCGGAGCAAGGTAGGCGAAGGTCCAGAGTGGGATCTAGCTGGTTAGCTCCAGTTTCTAAAAATACAGGGCACAGTGCATCTCTGCCTTCAACCCAGAGTTCATAGAATCACTGAGGTTGGAAAAGACTTCTCAGCTCATCCAGTCCTACCGTCAGCCTCAGTGCCTGCTAAACCATGTCCCTAAGTGCCACAGCTACACAGTTTTTGAATCCCTTCAGGGTTGGAGATTCCACCACTTCCCTGGGCAGCCTCTGCCAGGGCTTCACCACTCTGTCAGTAAAAACATTTTCCCTGCTATTCAATCTATACCTTTCCTGGTGCAACTTGAGGCCATTTCCTCTTGTCCCATCACCTGTCACTTGACAAAGTGACCAACATCCACCTCTTCAAAACCTCCTTTCTGGGAGCTGCAGGGAGTGATGAGGTTTCTCCTCAGCCTCCTCTTCTCCAGGCTAAACAGCCCCAGGTTCCTCCGCCACTCCCACGACTCCTGTTCTCCAGACCCTTCCCCACCTCTGTTCCTTTCTTTTGATGCACTCCAGCCCTCCATGTCCTTCCTGCACTGAGGGGCCCAAAACTGAACTCAGGATTTGAGCTGTGGCCTCCCCAGCATTGAGTCTAGGGCTCTACTTCACCAAGAATCGCAAACTTAATCATTTCATGATCTTCCCCTCCCAGCTTGCCTTTGTGCTAGTCAAGCATTATCTGTGCAATCTTTTAGACCTGAAAACTGGGGGATTCCCAAAAGAAACAAAGTTAGCAGAAGCACAGTGCCTTTTTCTAGATTTATGTCTTCAGTTAAAAATAATCAGCCCTGATGCAAAAATTAAGCTTGAAACAGGAAGAAAGTGTTCTGGGTTTGATGTTTCTGGAAGCTGATCCCTCTGGGAACTAGTTTGGGCAGAAAAGTCCTTCAGTTTCTTCCTCAGTCCTCTCAAGGAATCAGTCCATGTGCGTTCCCGCTTCTAAATGGTCTCTGTCCAAGACATCTGGATGGGATGAGTGAAACTTTAGGGTGCCTGGATGCTTTTGAGGGCTGGCTTCTACCCCAGTGGTACGACCTGTCTCTGAAAGCTGCTCTGGAGAAGATCACCCTGTGTTGCCTTACCAGCTCTCAGGGTGATGGAAGGTGGCAGAAAGTGTGAAGCTGGTGGGCAAAATGAGGCTGCTCCAAAGCAGTTTGTAGGCTCATCAGAGGAAAAGGAGGAGGAGGAGGCTGAAGGCAATCCTGCAGGGCTTAGTTGAGCCATGGCAGAGGATAATGCTTCTGTGATGGGACTGATTCCAGTGACGGGGACAATTCCAGTGACAGGGTGCAGTGGGAGAGGCTGGAAGTGGAGGGACCAGGTCAGCCTTGGGATTTGGTTTCTCTCCCCAGACTTCCCCATGAGCTTTCCAGCTCCATCAGTCCTGCTGCCCTGGGGAGGTAGGAAAGGAATGGTATTTTTGGCCTAGCATCTGCTTGCAATGGGAGCAGGAGACAGAGGCCAGACGTGCTGGACATATATAGAGCAGTGTGCCTGGCACCCAGCTGCCCCAGATGCCGCAGGGATGAGAACATTGCATGGCTGGTCCATGGCAGGAGAGGGATCAAACAGTGAGGGGCCTCAAAGCACTCACTGAGCCATGAAGCAATCCTGTCACTTTCTCTGTCCCTGCTCCTGGCCCCTCTTGGGTGCTGGAGTCTGAGCAGAATTGACCCCAGGGTGGTGAAAGGGGGAGATGGGGACAGTTTTTCCAGCCCTGGGAAGAAATGGGTCACTCACCCCAGCATGAGGGGCAGAGAAGCACCCAGGGATGCTGGCTGCCAGATTCAGGCGCTGGTTAGGCACCCACATGCTGCAGAAGCATTTTCTCTTCTTTCACACAACCCTGCCAGCCCCAGAAGATCTAACACAGCTCCAAGCCGGTGCCTGGATTAATTAGTATTACAGCTTTCCCATGGTGTGGTCGTGCTATTCTCAGCAGCCTCCAACTGCCTAATCACATCCAGCACATGTGCACAGCCAGCCCTGCTCACAGCCTGCCCTGCTCTGCCCCTCTGGCAGCACCCTCAGCTTCCCATCAAGAAAAGCTTTTGTACTAAGGGAAGGGAAGCTGGCAGAGATGATTGGGGTGGACTGGGAACTGCTAGGATTCAGGAGCACGGAGGTGAGAATGTAGCTGGATAGAAACTTTCCAACGTCTTTTGAGCGTAAGCACAGTTTGTGCAGGGCTGAGATGTCTCAAGAGAGCCCTGGTGCTGCTGGCACTTTTGTATCGGGGGAACAGAGAAGTAATGTGTCTTTTGCTCAGGGATGATTCAATGGTTCAGTAGTGCACAGGTACAGTTGGACTCAATGATCTCAAAAGTCTTTTCCAACAAAATCATTCTAGTGTATGATTTTAACAGCTCTGACATGGTCTCAGCCTGGGACAAAGGCAGTGAGGGTAGAGTACAGGCTGCCTGTGCTAGGTATATGTGCTTTTCCGAAGTATGAAATTAGGGAAGAGTGAGCAGTTACACAAAGCTGGGGATTGTTTCCCCTTGCCTAGGGTGGCTGGCAAGCTTTTGGGCAATACAGGTTCACAGGTACTGCTCCAGCACAGACGGGGACCTGGTATCCCTGTCCCAGTCTCTGGTAGAGCTGGGAGCCCCAGTCAGGAGCAGGAGGTGGAGGAGATGCAGGTGACATAGAGGGAGAGAGGTGTACAGCTTCTCTACTTCAGCTTCTGCTTCAGCTTTCTGCAGAGAGCAGAGCCCGCGCTTTACCAGCCAGGCTGTGTGCCAGCACTTATGAAGCTCAGCTCTCCACCAGCTTCAACTGGAGAGAAGTTGGCACTAAGCCCTGTCCCACAGTAATCCAAGCCCCTCAGCAGCCCACAGACCAGACCTGCTTACCGCACAAACCCCTAATTCCCTCGTAATCCATCCATTAATGGCAACATCTGCTGAGGTGAGAGGAGATCTGGAAAACCAAGCAGTCCCTTCCTGTGAGCCAGGCATCCTTGCTGTCAGAGACAGACCTCTGGATGATGACACCCACCCTGGCCATCCTCCAAAGGATATCCTGCAGGCCCCTGGGGACAGACGGAGCCCCTGGCAGGGAACTCCGGGGCAATGCAGGTAAGAGGCAGATCCCCCCTTGTATCAGCAGGAAGGCTTAGGAGCTGTCAGTCCATCTGCAGCCCATCTGTCTGTCCTGTTCCATGTAGACACTGAGGCACCTGAAGGCAGTAAAGCAGGGTTCCGAGTTATCTGTCAACTGGCGAGAGGGGCCAGGAGACAAGGACAAGTGTGTGCACAGGGTAGGTTCCCCTTCCCATTGCACGTCCTGCCCTCGGGGCAGCAATTTCTACCTGAAATGGTAATGGCAATAATGCCTGCAAGTGATGCAACTGTAGCAAGCAGTAGCTGTTATTACTGCTGTTGTTATTGTATAACAATAAAACCAATAATTACTCTATCTGCTGGAGCCTGCAGGCAGCCAGCAGCTCAAGCGTCCTGCCGCTCAGGCTCTTTGCTGCACTGCTGCCTGGATCCCAGCCCCAGAGCCCCCCTGGACGATGTCAGCACCACTCCAGGTCTGCACTGGACTTGAAGTCGCAAACACTGTCACAGGCAACTGAGCTGCTCACACCCTGCTCCTTTGCAGCAGGATCTTCCTTGCATCTCTGGAGGCTTTAACCACCCTGATGGGGCTCCAAGCCCCATCCAACCTGGCCTTGAACCCCTCCAGGATGGGGCAGCCACCACTGCTCTGGGCAACCTTAGAAGAAAAACATTTTTCTTAATATCTCATCTAAATCTTTCTCTGATCTACAGGTTTTTTACCATCAGGAAAAGGCTCATGGAGGTGCAAGGAACATATATCCTGTGGTGTTTGTGAGGAGGGCTGGATCTACACCCTGTGAAACTGGGATTATGTCGCTGCTCTGAGCTCTCCATGTCAGTCTCTTTGGGGTTGAGGGCTGTTTTGCTGCTGGCACTGCTGGGTTCAGTCTGAGCCTGTCCCATCCTGAGTACTCTCTTTCAGTGGTGTTTGTTTATTTATTTTCTTCCTTTTGCTCTCTTTCTGCTCCAGGGAAAACCTACTTTCTCCTCCTGAGGCCACAGTGTTGCCACCTTGCAGCCAGCCGAAAAGGATGGCCTTAAAAATCACCCAGAAAATAAGTAGAAGAAGCAGAAGCTGCTCTCCTTATCACCACTGAGGCTTTCCCCTTCCTTTTTCCACTCCTTACCCGTGGTCACAAGGCCGGAAACTGGCTCTTATCGGGGGCAGGATGAATGGGACAGGACTATCGGGACGGGACGAGAGGGAATGGCCTCAAGCTCTGCCAGGGGAGGTTCAGGCTGGATATTAGGAAAAAATATTTCACGGAAAGGGTCATTGGGCAGCGGCAAAGGCTGCCCAGGGAGGGGGTTGAGTCACCTTCCCTGGAGGGGTTTAAGGGACGGGTGGATGAGGTGCTGATGGACATGGTTTAGTGTTTTGTGGGAGTGGTTGGACTCGATGATCCGGTGGGTCTCTTCCAACCTGGTTATTCTATGATTCTCTTCTATGATTCTATGAAGGCTGGCCAGGAGGACAATGAAGTTTTGGTCCCTCTGAGCACAGAGCCATGTGTGTGCCTGGAGGCACATGTGGGTTCAGGGCCGCATGTGTGTCCCCATGTAGGAACAGTGTCACACGGTGACAGTGACACCAAGGCCAGCAGCAGCCCCCCTCAAAGGGGCTTTGTCAGCTGGCTGCCTGCTCTCTGCTGCTCCTGCACTGCCCCTGCGCCACAGGCTGGCATGGAGACCCAGTCACACACGCCTGTGCTGTCCCACTCTGTGTGGGATGCCCTCGGGTCTGTCACTCTGGAGTCACAGCCCCAGCAGTTTGCTGCACTGGTGCCTCGGAGCATCTTGCCTTCAGCGCAGGTCCCTGCTACCATCCTGTCCATCCATCTGTCCAGGCTGACAAGCGGGCAGCTGCTGTGCCCTGGGACAAGAAGCTTAGCCCACCAGGCTGCTGCCCTTCGTGCCCCTGCCCATCAGAGGCTTGCTCTATCACCTGCTGTGTTCCCATGCAGATGCTCACATCCTCAGCCTCTCTGAGGATTTGTCATACAATGGGGATGAGCTCTGGCAAGGGGAAGGGGGTGCTTGGAGCAGGAGGGTGCTTTTTCCTCAGCA
This sequence comes from Piaya cayana, assembly GCA_013389865.1. NCBI lineage: Eukaryota > Metazoa > Chordata > Aves > Cuculiformes > Coccyzidae > Piaya > Piaya cayana. The sequence continues at coordinate 42,940 of WAAB01013982.1, read as the reverse complement.
GAGCTGTGGCTGGCACTTCCCTGAGGCCCAGACTCATGGAGACTGTCTCTCCTCCCTGTCTTCCTTACCACCCCCGAGTCAAATCCTCCCTTTGAGCCTGGCTGGGGACGGAGGGAACTGAGGCAAGAAGGGCTTTGATGTGCCACTTTGCTCGGCGCCACGGCTCCTGGGCACAGCAGGCTGGCACTGACAGGACCTGAGCTGGGCGGCAGTTTCAGAGGCCCCTCCGTCTTACAGCCCAGCATGACACTGCCTTGTTTTTTGCCTGGCAAAGCTGGGACAGTCCTCAGCGCTTGACCCCCGCTGGGATATGTTCCCAATAAGGCTTGTGGAGAGCAGTGGGGCTGCTGGAGACACTGCCCCTGGGATCAGGGCCACATGTTATACAAGAGTGCAGGTGCTGCCCTGGCGACTGGGAGGGCGCCGGGGGGACAGGGAGAGCCCGGGGGTGGCCCAAGGGGCTGCACAACTACAAAGCCTCCAACTCCTGCATCACTGGAGCTGTCCAAGAAATTGGTTTAATTGGGAGCCTCCATGGAAGGAAATCTGTCCCCGATGGGAGCCGAGGTAGCCAGTGAGCAGCCGCTGTGTTTGTGCTGAGCACAGGGCAGGGGCAGCTGCTGTGGCCGCGTGAGTGCAGCCAGAGGTGCAGAGGCTGACCAGTGGCAGTGGTGTGGGGGCAACACCTGGATGGAGAAAGCAGGAGGGACCCAGCTGCGCTTTTGCCCAGGAGGAGCTCTCTGCAGCCAGGCCCAACCTACCAGCACTGCAGCTCTGATCTTCCCGAAACCAACTGCATACCCTGTGCTCACACTCACTCATCCTGCACACAGGCTGCAGAGGTCTGACCCACTGCCACTTGGCACAGCTGAGGGGGAATTTAAGTGCACAGGGTAGCTAAAAAGGGACTCCTGATGTTTGGGCTTTGCTGCTGAAGGAATCACTAGGTTGGAAAAGACCTCTGAGATCAAGTCCATACCTGCCCACTACTAAACCCATATCCCTAAGCAATTCATATGCCTGTCCTTTAAACACCTCCAGGAATGAGGACTCAACCACCTCCCTGGGCAGCTGTTCCAGTGCTTGAAAACACTTTTGATGAAGAAATTTTTCCTATTGTTCAATCTGAATCCCCTCCGGCACAACTTGAGACCATTCCGTCTTGTCCTGTCACCTACCACTTGGGTCGAGACACTCGTTCCAGGACCACAAGGTCTTTCTTGTAGTGAGGGACCCAGAACTGAACCAGGATTCGAGGTGAGGCCTCACCAGTGCTGAGAGCAGGGGCAAAATAATTTCCCTGCTCCCACTGGCCACCCCATGGCTGACCCAAGCCAAGATGCTGCTGGCCTTCTTGGCCACCTGGGCCACTTCTGGCTCATGTTCAGTTGGCTGTCAATCAAATGCGCTAGACCTTCCAAAATGACTTCACCCCAGCCCTGCAAACGGATGACCCCAGCCTGCAGTCACCCCAGCCAAGGAAAGCTGGACAGCTGGATCCAAGCCTGGACTCAGCCTTTGCCTCCACCCTCCCCCAACCTCGAACTTTCCACAGTCCAAAGGTCTCCTCCCTAGCAAATGAGTAACAGGGTGCCAGCAAGGCAGTAGCCCCTTGCCTAGGGCCTGGTAGCTCCCAACCTCCCCCACCGTCTTCCCCTCGTGCCCTTAGGAGCATCTTCTGCCCCAGCTGCAATGCCCCTGCCACCACACAGCCTGCATTACCCCCTGTCACCCTGCACAGGGGAGCGCTTGGGGGCTGCAGGAAGGGCCAGGAGACCCTGTCCTGCCTGCATCAGCCAGGCTTGAGCATACTTAGGGGCCTTCTCCCAAAAGAAGGAGATGCTGCAGTGGAGGATCTGCAGCACAAGTCTTACGAGGAGCAGCTGAAGGAACTGGGGTTGTTTAGCCTGGAGAAAAGGCTAAGGTGAGACTTTCCAAGTAACAAGTGATAGGATGAGAGGAAATGACCTCAAGTTGTGCTTGCCAGGAGAGGTTTAGATTGGATATCATGGAAAATTTCTTTACTGACAGAGTGGTAGAGCCCTGGAAGAGGATGCCCGGGACAGTGGAGGAGTCTCCATCTCTGAAGGAGTTCAAAAACCATATGGCTGTGGCACTTGGGGACAGGGCTTAGCAGGCACGGTGGGGTTGGGCTGATGGTTGGACTGGATGACCTGAGAGGTCTTTTCCAACCTTAACAGTTCTGTGATTCAAAAGTGTAGGGAAGCAGCAGCTGCTCAGGTGGCAGATGCAGTGTAGGCAGGCAATGACACTTGTGCTAGTGTTTGCTGCTTAAATATGGGACCACACTGATGCTTCACATTCCAGAGCACTGGGATGCTCCGGGTGGGTCAGGAGCTCCACTTCACACCTCCAGAATCTCTCAGGCAGGAAGTTTAGCGGTTTGTCTCAAAGGTGACCAAGGACTATCTTTGACATCATACGTGTATCTTCTTCACTAGGCATGAAAGGCTTACCAAAATGATTGAGCAGAGAGTAGAGACAAGTTCAGGGAGCAATTTCTCTAGGGATGGAGGGGAAAGGCTGGAAATGTCCTGCTCTTTGCACTGCTGCAAGTACAAACAGAGCCCAAACATGTCCAGAAGAGTGGTGGCTTCTTGCAGACCATCTCCTGCCACCTCCATCTGTGCTTTGGGTGCCTCTGGTGCTCTCTGCAGCAAGAGGGGTTGACAGAGCCTTTTGCTCAAGGACAACTTCTCCAAAACACTGGGGAGTAAAAAGCAAAGACCGAAAACCACTGTGAGAACTCAAGCTTGTGAATCCAGAGCCTGAGAGGTCTCCTGCATTGCCATCAACCCTTAACCCTGCTGAGCTGCAGCAACCAGCTTCAGGTAGAGCCCTGGCAGCGGCTGACAACGTTGTTTGCCACAAGGACAGGCTGGAGGAGGGCTCAGACAAAACAAACATGCTGGAGCACTGCCTGCCAGCTCCAGGGTTCTTTATCTCTGCCTGTGCAGCAGAGGCCCATGACCCCTCTGGCTGCAGGGGAGGTGGCTCACTGGAGGTGCCTCTGAAGCCCCAACATCGTCCCCTCTACAGTGTCGTCTCCGCCTTGCGGGGACCTGACCAGGCACAGGGGCTGCTGAGCTGCAGTGGTGAGGAGGTGGCAGGGCATGGGGGCTCCGTCTACCCCCGTGTTTGTAGAGCAGAGCTGAGGCAGTGGGGTTTTGTGCTATCCCCCACCTTAAGGTGCAAAAGAAGGGAGTGCCACATGCTCCTTCCTTCTTTAGGCAAGGCACCCACTTTTCAAGTGTGAAGATTTCATGGAGGCTCCATGAGGTGGGGCAGGAAAGGGGAGTGGAATCCTGGTGGTCCTAGACTAGCCTCTGGGCAGCAGAGATGGGTTTAGAAGCAGGTTTCCAAGGCAAAACTGGGGGGCTCCAGGGGTCTTTTATCCTTCACAGCATATCTCCACCAGACAGAGCTCTGGCAATCTGACACGTGAGCTTGTCAGCTGTTTCCCTGTGATGAGGGCTGATGGTAGGAAAGGTAATTCACAGTGGATAATCAGCTGCCTCACCCTGTGGGTTTATTGGCACTAGCTCTGGGTCACCAAACGGGATTGGGGTCAGGGAGCTGCCCACCACACCAGTAGCCAGCCCCAGGTAAAGGCTGAGCCACACGGCTCCCCAGAGCCCAGGGCCACTAGGGAAGCATCAAAAGTGGCTGCAAGGTTGCCAGGATTATGCTAGAGCTGTGGGCAAACAGAGCAAGCAGGTCTGCTCTGTGCCCACATTCCTAGCCATGTATGGCACCTGAGCAACTAGTGGGTGCCCTCCCTGCCACACCTGCTGCAGCAGATTTGCACGGCTCCTCTGGGGTGTCCTGTCTGTCTAGCTGCAGTGGATCCCCCCTGGGTGACGAAGTGGAGGAGTGGCCTTGCATGCCACTGGCTGTGTCAGCAATGAGCAGCTGCAGTAGCCGGCTGGAGCTGGCACACTGCCCTGGCCAGGGTTGTTTGTGTTTGTTTGAGGACATTGTGCCTGATCCGTTCCTGTCCCAGTGGCTCTTGGGCAACCTCTCTCCTGGGTAATCATTGACAGGGTTGGAAGGCTGGAAGGACAGACCTTAAACACCAGCCAGAAAAACCTGAATTCTGAGCTCAGGGGAAATTTCCATGGCAGTGTTTGGGGCTGGTGTAGACCTGGCACGGTCCCAACGTCACCTGCATCAAGGCCACCAGTGAGCTCACTGCTCCTTCCCTGGGCATGGCCCACAGGCCCCTGTGGGCACTTGGGCATGGAGGGACAGGATGGAGATATCAGCCTTCCCCAAGGTGCAAATCAACCCATATCCCTCTGTTCTACCTCTGGACTGCTTTCCAAGTGTTGCTCCTGGGGCTGGGCAGGGTGGGCATCTGCTGGGCAGAGCCAGGCTGTGCTCGGGGGTGGTAGGACAAGGAGAGCTGCTCATGCTGGAGAGCCTCTGTGCCCCTTTGGAGATGGAGACAACCCGTCCATGACTTGTGCCCTCTTGTAAGCCTCAACAAAGTCCTCTGAGAGCCTGGATGTCTGATTTCCCACACTGATTTTCCTAAGGATTATGCTGTTTCTAATGATCAATTAAAGCAAATTGGCCAGGTTCTCCAGGCCCCTAAATCCTGCTTAATCCCTGGCACCTTCTTTAGCTCCTGGTGCTCATTCATTATGTGGCAGTCCCCTGGGTGGAAGTGTTTGCTCCAAGCATGGCTCGTCGTACATGAAAGCCTTCCGGGTCCCTGGGGTGTTTGTCTGGATTCCAGAACTTGCTCTTTCTAATTGATTTATTTGTTCTGTTTGTTGTAAATGAATCTCCAGTTCTTGGCAGGAATGAGGAAGTTCACTTTCTCAGGAACATTCTACCACTTAGCAGCCTCCTTATCACCTCTAACAGATCCCATTAACATTGTAGACCAATCCCACTGGCTCTGGCACAGACAGGCAGGAAGGATCTCAGGTTGTTTGTGTGCTTTTTGTACTCTTTTTCACCCTCCTGTGTGACCCATCTGGTTTCTACCTTCCTCAGCTCCTCTTGTCATCAAAGCTCTCATTCAACATCATCTCCCACTTGTCTTTAACTCAACCCTCAAATGTCATCTCCTTTCCTCTCCTCCCTTCTTGCTGTTCCTCTAAACTCTGCTCCTTGGGGCTGTTTGACCTCTTTTTCTATGTGGGAAGCTGAAATCCTTTTGTTCCAGCTCCCACCACTGGAAAGCATCTATCCAGAGGATCATCCCAACACATAAAGACACCTCACCACCAGGACAAAGCTGCAGTTGTCCATGTGCTCACCCATAGCAGACTGCAGACAGCTCCTCTCTGGACTCCCCTTTCTCCAGCTGGCTGGGGATGAAAAAGCAGCCAGTGCTGCCAGTCCCCTGAAGCATGACCTCCCTGTGCCACATGCAGGGACCTTAATGGAGAGCTGGACCCAGCCCCTCTCCAGATCACAGTGTTTGACCAAGCTGAGGGCACGGCTGCAGCCCACACCAAGCATGAAGGTGGTCAAGGCATTGGGGTTTTTTCCCAATGGGAAATCTCTTCCTGCAGTTCACGAGGATGCAGGGAAGACACCTGAGGATGCTGACGAGGAGCTGTCTGGGGTAGAAATGCTCTGCCTGCTCTCTTAGGGCATTTCCAGCAGTGCCCAGGGAGGCAGGGAGAGGTGCCATGCCAAGAGGCAGGCGTTGGTGGGGTGGCCCATCCCAGAGGACAGTGGACCCTACACTCCCAGCACAGCAGGGCTGCCTGCGGTCCTGCTGCCTGGCAACTGCCCACTGTTTATTTCACTTCCTGACACCAAGAAGTGCCTGTGGCTGGGTGTTAGGGCAGGGTGCCGGGGCCCACATACCGCTGGGAACGCAGCACACCCACCACTGCGCACAGGCATCATCCCTGCAGGCTGGGCTCTCCCTCTGCTGGGTCCCCACCCCACTGGGACTGTGAGGGTGGCAGGAGGTGGTGGTTCTCCTGGGAGAGGGAAACAGCCCCAGGAGGTGTCCTGATGGCACTGAAGGCCAGTGCAGGTCTGTGCTGGGCTGTATACCAGAGGTGCCATACACCTGTGAGGGTGCCTGTGCCATTTCAAGATGCAGCCCAGGTGTGGGGTAGGCTATCTGCTCACCCCCATCCACCCTGCTGCAGGGCCTCCTGTGGGACCATTCCTGCGTGTCCCAGTCTTGTTGCTGACATCCTCAGGCTGCACTTCTCCCCTCCTCTGTCGTCTTCTGCAGGGCAGTGCCCAGCTGAGGATGGGTAGAGGGTGCCAGTGTTTCTGTGATGCTTGCACTCATGTGCTCTGGGTGCTGCTGCAGGTAGGGCCCAAGCAGCCCCCATTACATGCATGCAGGCTCTGGCCAGCTCTCACTCCTGCCACGCACAAATCTGCACCACACAAAGTCACTGCTTGCCTGGCATCAGTGGCTCATGCTGCTCTGCAGCAGGAACCTCTATCTCTTAGCATGGCTTTCTGTTCCTAAGGAATCCCCAGGCCTACACGTGGCCTTGAGGTGAGTTCACCCCAGCCTAGTGGGAGGTAGGAGCTGATCTGGATCCACAGGGGGGCTCTGAGGACTGCATGGAAAATCCCAGCCATTCATTTATCTGTGAGGCTTCCATGGGCCTGGGCTGGACTGGAACACCATGTTCGAGGAGCAGGGAGGGACGCTTGCATAAGGTCAACTGCCTTGGCTGCAGCTGAGTCTTCCCAGATGGGCTACCGGCACGCAGAGGTGCAGCAGGGAGAGAAAAGATGGAGGGGTGTCCCCCCCACAGACAGCTGACCCTTGGGTGGACTTTCTGGTCTCCCCTTGCTGTTCCAGACATCCTCCAGGAAGCTGCTTACTCTGTGCACGCTGGACTGAGCATCAGCTACACCAAGAAGTCCCCCAGTCCCTTTTCTCCATCAGCCCCTGAGCTGAGCCAGCCCCCTGGCTGGAGGGAGTTGTGGGAGCTCAGCATGCCCCAGCGGGCTGGGAGAAGGATGCATCTTCATCTCATACTCCTTTGTCTCTCTCTTCCCTTCTATCTCCACCTCATCTTCATCCCTGCCTTCATCCTATCTCTGCCCTCATTGCCATCCTACCTTGTTCCCTAACTCCCATCCTCATCTTACCCACATCCCCACCTCATGTCATCCCCTTCCCCATCTCCATCCCACTCTTCCCCATCTCCATCCTCATTTCCAACTGCACCTCAACCCCATCTCCATCCCTATCTCACTCCCTTCCCCAGATGTACCCTGGCCCAAGGACAAGGAGAGAAGGAGTGGGTGCACAGTCCCCCTGCTCCCAGTGCTATAGGTGCAGCCCCGTGCCGGCTGGAGGTCATGGGGTGCCAGGTTGCAGAGATGTTGGGATGCAGGGGTGCAGGGATGCTGAGGTCCCAGGATTCCAGAGTATGCTGGGGTGTCAGGATGGGATGGTGCAGAGCAGGGATGCCAGGGTGCGAGGATAGTGCAGTGCAGGGATGCTGGGGTGCTGGGATGCAGAGGTGCAGGAATGCCAGGATGCTGGGGTGCAGGGATGTCAGGCACCCATGGTGCTTGATCCACAGCCAGTAGGTTTGGTGAGGATTTTTTGGTGGTTTTTTTTTACAAATGAGCCGTTTCTTAAAAACTTCCGACAGCGGAATGTTGGGGTAGAGGGGGCAGCCCGTGATAGCCATGATATGGAATTAAATCTCCACTGCCCAGACTGGTGCTGTCACCAATCTCTCTGCTGCAGACAGTTGCTGAGCTTGAGAAGAGACATCCTCATCCCATCTCCTTTTCCTATCATCCTCAACTCATCTCTATCTCTGCCTGGGAAGTGAGGTCCAATGAACTGGAGGCAGCTCAGGCCAACCCCCACCGTGTGTCCCTGGGCAGAGCTCAGCCTTGCCTGCCTTGTCTTCGTGCTTGGATCCCCTTCCCCTCCTTCTGCTGACTCTAGTTTGCCTCCTCAGGCGAGGTGCATCCTTCCTTCCGAGGAGCTGGTGGAGAGGACTGGGGTGCCACACTGCCCCTGCACACCCCCTGCACCCCAGGAGTAAGGTTTTCGAACCCAGAGAGTGGCAGGGGCCCAGAGCCAGAACATGCAGTGTCAGTGAGAAGGGAGGGGCCCTTATCTCATTTTTAGGTGCCGCACAATATGTGCTGATCCTTTCAGGGCCTGCGGCACTATGCAAGGGGACAGTACGTCCAGAGGACCACGTGGCCTGGGAAGGGTAGTTGCAAGCCTTTTCCATTACCACAGGGCCTGGGAAGGGCATAGGGTGTCTTGGGGTGATGCAGGGGTATCTGCAGACCAACTCCAGCCCCTAGATGCAGCAGGCTCTGTGCATGGGGGAAGAGGGGGAGGTAGCAGCCCCTTTCCCTTGGCTGCTGCACCCACAGGCTTGCTGGGTGCTCAGCCTAAGGGTTCAGCTCAGCTCCTGCTGCTCCCAGGAGATTCATCGCTCTGCCACTCAGCACTGCAGCAGCGTGTGCCATCAGGGAGGGGTTTCTGGGGGGTTGCTGCCCTGTGCCATTGGCTGGCACTGCGTCACACCACGCTGCAGGGACAGGAAAAGGCTCTGCCTGCCTATGAGAGGAAAGCTGGTTGGAGCAAGTGCTGTGGGGCAAGTGGGTTTTGCTGGGTGGTTGCAATGAGTCAGGGCTGTGCAGGTACTGTTCCCTATTCCCCCTGTATAAAAAACATGTGAGGGGCTGTGGGACATCCCAGAGCCATGAGGTGGGGACCAAGGACAGGGAGAGGTGGCAAACAGCTCCAAATGCCATCACTGTATCCCTCAAATACAGCCAGGCTGCAGCAAAGCCCATTGGGGTCCAGAGCTCGTCATTGTAGCCCAACTCTTCCCAGGCTGGAGAGGTGCAGGATGGGTGGATAATTTCCCGGTAACTGGGAGCCGTAACAGCAGCTGTAGTGAAATGGCTGGTGCAAACCCAGTGGGTATGCAATTGCCCTGGGGAACAGCCTCTCCTGGAGAAGCTGCACCATGCAAAAGTCTGGGAGCACTGGGGGTGCAGCACCTGTATGTGCAAGGGACGCACATATACATGGTATGGAGGTACCTGAACCTATTTGCACATGTGTGACCCCAGCAGCAAAAGCTATCACCCACACTCACACATACAAGGCATACACATATGTATGCTGAGCCCTGGCACTACAATGTCTGCAGGGCTGCCTGTGTGAGGCTGCAGTTGGGTTGGTAGGACAGGGAGGGGACAGGCAGCCCCTGATGGTTTCAAGACCCTGGGGCCTGTGTTTTGGTGTTTACCCAGCGTTTCCAAGGAGCCAACCGCCCTCAGCTCCCTCAGTGATGCACACTGAGCTGGGGCTGAGTCACCCTCACTACACAGAAACCAAAACCAGTGCAGCCAGCATTGCAGCAGACAGCCAAACACCACCTTCTCCAGACATGGAGCATTTCATGACCCCTGCATGAGCCTGGTGATTTGGCCAAAGAGTCATACTCAGGGTATGAAACCTCCTGGCCCTCACCAGCCTTTAGCCCTCACCCAAATGTCAGAGCCACCCAGCATCCTCACACCTGGCTTCAAGATGCTTCAGAAAAGATTGTAGAATGGTTTGGGTAGGAAGGGACCTCAAAGTGCAGTCAGCTCCAACCACCCTGCCATGGGCAGGGACACCTCCCACCGGGTCAGGTTGCTCAAGCCCCATGCAACCTGGCCTTGAACACCTGCAGGGATGGTGCAGCCACCACTTCTCTGAGCAACTTGGGCCAGAACTAAACACCCAGGGCAGAGCAGAGCTGGTCGGTGAACACACACAGCTCCACACAACCTGAAAAGAGCCTCTTCCTTGCTTCTCCTCCCTTACCTGCCACCAGCCTGCCCTGTACACCACCCTGCTCACAGATGACAAAGTCCTGCAGGTTCAGGACAACTTTCCCTACCACATCTCCAGCCCCCTCACAAGGTGATTCCCACTCACATCTCCAAAATACCACCTAGGCTGAACCAACGCAGCCTAGGGCAGACTGACCCCCAAACCACTCCACACAAATGTCAGGAACTACCAGGTTTTCCCAGCCGGGGAATAGCCCCAGCCCAGCTTCCAGGGGGTTTACAGCAGTGTCATCTCCTGTCCCACCCAAGTAACCCACATTGTGTCTCCCCCTCAACAACTCCCCCTTCCCAGCCACAGACACACAGCTTAGGGTCCATGTTTATATAAAAAGTAAAGTTTATTGCCATTTCTATCTAGATTTACACAACTGTGTCACCGCTTCCGACGTCAAAAGGGACGTCCTGTCACTTCCCAGAGAGCTGGCTGGGGAAGGTGGGGAGCCACAGGCCACGGGCCGGCTCACCCCTACCCAGCGGGCTGGAACGCAGCCCCTGTCACGGCTCTGCCCAGCGGTCAGTCCAGATCCTCCCAGCGCTGCCGCATGGCTCAGTCCCAGTGGATGCCAGAGAGGGGTCGATGCATCCCCTCCTTTGCACTGCTCACAGCACCAGCCACCACCCATTTACATCCACTCACCGTTCCAGTCTTGTCTCGAGTCCCACAGCTGTACAGAGATGGCCACAGCTGGCCCAGAGCAGGGCACCCCACAGCTTCATGGGCACAGCTTCATGTGTTTATACATAGATATGGCTACAGATGATGCCCAAACTAATAAAGGTTTTTTTTTCCTTGTAATCCCCACACTGATGTGTGTACAGCCATGCACTACACCGCAACTGCCACTGCCAGTGCTGGTCAGTCAGGTCTGGGTTCCAGCACGCTCCTGGGTGGCTCGCGGGACAAATCTGCATTGCTCACTAAACAACGGTCTTCCTCCAACATCAGGCTTTGCCAGAAAGAAACACCCTCCCCTGCACAGTGCAGCAAAGGCACAGGACTTGGCGTGCATTCCTCCCAACCGTGGATTCCCATTGAAGTGCCAAAGCCCACCCGGCACTACCAGGATACTGCAGATGCACAAGTTTCAGCAGAACATGGGACTGGCAGGTCCCCAGATTTGCTCCCGGCACACGGTGGGTGGTTGGATGGGGAGGGGTCATCAGCTGCCCACAGGGGTCAGTCTCCCTCGCAGAAAAGCATCCTCGTGCAGGAGATGGCCACTGGCACCACTGGCTCCGCTGGCTGGCCAGGGTTGCCCAGGGGGCCACGGCTCAGCGCTGGGGTCTGGCAGTCCTTCGTGTGAGATGAAGGCAGAAACGATTTTGCAGGAGATTAAGTAGAAAGAGTTCTGTGGCTCTGCCCACCCCGAGGACAGAGCCACCTTACACCGCAGAGCCCCCGGAGTGTTGGGCTGGGGCGGCTGCCCCAGGGCTCTGCTCCTCCAGGCACAGGACCTCAGCAGGGAGCCGGGACTGGAACTTCTCCAGCTGCTCAGGGCTAGCGAGGGTCTTCAGGAGGCTGTTTTCACGCTCCAGCTGGGAGTTCTTCTCTAACAGTTCTTTGATTTGTTCTTTCAGGACCTCCACCTCCTCCCGCACCGCATACATCAGATGATTTTTAACAAGATCCTGCCAAAGGAAAGCAGAGAGAACAATCACTCTATGACCTGGGAGCCTCTCCCACCCTGCCCCACAAAGCTCTGTCCCCAGCCACTCTCCAAGAGCCACAAAGGGGTTTCCCAATGGCTGTTCCTCCCCAGCCCACCCTCAGTACCCAGCGCAGCCCTGCTCCAAGGCCAGCATCCACAGCATCCCACAGGTCTGGTCTCCCAGGTCTCACTGCCTCCAGAGGCACAGCAGCTCTCCCCATCTCCCCCTTTGGGAGTGGGCAGCCTGCAGTTCCCTGTCACCCGTGGGGCCTGGCTTGGCCACCCCCAATTCCCCAGAGGGTCCTTCCCAGCCCCCCAGCAGGCTCCACACACACCGCAGGGAGGTCACAGCCGACGAGCTCAGCCAGCTTGCAGCAAGCAGACAAAGAAACTGCTCTGCCCAGCAACGGGCTGGGGAGCGGGAACCTTCCCCTCTGGGCAGAAGACCCCCCCAAAGCAAGGGCACCCGGGGAAGGAATTACAGCACCGAGGCTCACCATTGCCTGCTCGATCTTGTTGTCGATGGCCACCACGCTGGCTCCGGAGGCACTGGAAGAGAGCAGAGAGGCAGGGCGTTAGCACCGAGCCCCCTGAACAGCCACCTTCCCAGGGGATCCGTGCACAAGGACCCCTCTTCTCCTCTTTCCTCTCCCCACCGGCTGCAACACACCGCAGCTCCCCCTTTCCCTGGGCATCCAGACACCACGGCTCCCCCTTCTCCAGGCACTGCCCCCCCAAACAAGAAGGCTCCTGGATCCCTCCTCACCCGGCACAAAGCATCGGGGCGGCCGGGGACTGCCCCTACCTGTTATCGAGCTTCACAGAGACCACGTCCCCCCCGAGCAGGGAGGAGAAGAAGGAGATGGAAAAGTTGTGCAGCTGGTAAACAGCCACCTCCATGGGGGACTGGTACAGGCCGGTGCTCATGGCTGCGGGAACAGGCGCCACCAGGGACACGGATCCGAGCGCACTGCGGCTCCCCCCGCCCCGCGGCCGCTTATAGCGGCTCCCCCCGCCCCGCAGGGAGGGGCCGGCGGCACCGGGACCGCCCCCCGAGCGGGACCGCCCTGTCCCCCCGCCCCATCGCTGTGTCCTTGCGACGCCCGCACCCCCCCGGCTCCCGCACCCCTTCCCCGCACTCCCATCCGCACCCCGCTGCGGGGGGACCCCCTCTGCATTTGGGGTGCGCTCTTGCAGGAGCCGGCACGGCAGCCTGCGGAGAGGGAGGGAAGAAAAAATACGGGGCGGGGGACTTCGGGGTCGGCTGGAGGGGGCGGCACGCTTAGGGGACCGGGAATAGCAGGAGGACCCTTCGGATTTGGGGGCTGCATCCTTGCGGGAGCTGGGGTAGCGAAAAGGAAGGGAGCGAAATGAAACGGGGGGCGAGGGGGGTCAGCTGGAAGGGGGACGCGTTCGGGGGCTGTGGGAGCGGAGGGCCTGGCACTTGCGGGCGTGTGCGGGACCCGGCCCCGCAACAAGAGAGCACCAAGAGAGAGGCAGCGCTGGGCGTGCGAAGCGAAACCGGGAATGCAGAACCAAGAGCGGGAAAACAAAACCGGACTGCAGAACAAAACAACAACAACAAAAAAAAAACAGTAAAAAAAAAAGAAAAACGGCTGCGGAAAACAAAACCGCGGAGCAAAACAAGCCCCGGGGAGCGCCGGCCCCGCCCGCCCTTGCGTAACCCCGCGGCGGGGACAGCGCCGCCCCGCGGCCACCAGCGGCGCTGCAGGGGCTGCCGAGGCTGCGGGGGCTGCGGGGGCTGCACCGCAGCAGGAGAGGTGCAGGGTTGCTGCAGTGCTGCCGGGTCGGAGCTCTGCACGCAGACAGAGGTTGGGGTGCCCCGCGGTGCCAGGGCGATGCTTGGCGGGTGCCCAGCTGGGCTGGCTGGATCTGCAGCGTCTGCGCCGAGCCGTGTCCCTGCGTGTGCACATGCGTGTGCAAGCACTACGGTGACACTAGGTCTGTCTTTGCTCCTGCACAGCGACTTGCGCACACAGTAAGCACGTCTCCACCGTGGGAGGCAGGCAATGCCCCCCAAAACGCTGGGGCTGGCATTGCCCACTGCAGGCGATGCTCCCTCCGCACTCAGCCGCCCTCCCCGGGCTGCCCTGCCAGCTATAGCGCTTATCTCTGCCCTCTGGACCCAGACCTGCTGGGACTTTGCTCAGCACCCAGGCAGTTGCCCAGCTGCTGCCATGGGCCCCGTGGGGCTCATTCTTTGCAAGCCAGGGTGGGGGCTGACGCTGAGCAAAATCCTGCGAGAGAGCCCACGCCACGGGGCAGCGTCCAAGAAAACAACAGTGCTGGCAGGGGCACAGTCACCCCCAAGACGCTGCAGAGAACCCCAAATCCCCAGTCCCAGGGGTACTGAAGGTGCCTGGCACCTGGCTGGTGGCTGCCAGCACAGGGAAAGACCTGAGAAGTCCCAACCGGTGTGTATGCTGCCGTGGGCCTTCCTTGGGGAAAGGGCTGAGAGTGGGCAGGGGGGAATTGTGTCACTGGAAAGGGAAACTGAGACACAGTGCAGTGTGGCTGCTGCTTAGAGCAAGGCCCTGCCAGTTTTCTCCCCAGCAAATCGCACTCCTGCATCCCAGGGCAGGATGAGGATCGCAGTGTCCCAAGTGGTAAAGGACACAAGCACCCTGTATAGGACACTGTGCTGCCCAGGAACCACAGCCAGGCATGTCTGGGTGCCCTGAGACACAGATTTGATGTGGGGATGCAAAAGAGCAGCTTCTTGCCAGTGGCAGCATTGCATGTGGCAGGGGCACTTATTCTCAGGAGGGACCCATCATCCTCCCTGTGCCAGCACCAGCCTGGCCTGTGCGAAGCTGCTAAGCAGTGGGGCTGGCACTGCAGAGCACAGGGCTTATCCCACCCCATGTCCCCCACACTACCCGCAGCCAGGCCCCACTCACCCATCCTTTCTCCTGAAGAGGCTTGGGGAGTACGGCGGCTTGAAGGCCATACCGGTACCTGCCACCTCGCTACAGCTGCTCTGCTCTGCGGCGCCAGCCCTGTGCCCGGCAGCGATGCCAGCTCTGCCCGCAGCCGCGTTCCCCGTCTGCCAGGTGGTGGGGACAGCCTGGGTGCCGGCTGCATCCCGAGGCTGCAGGGTAAACACGCTGGGCAGATGACCTCAGCCACGCTCAATCGGCCCTTTCAGAAGTGTGGGGCCAGTGTGCCACCCTGCACTGCGCGGGTGCCGAGCCGGGCGCGGGTGCCTGCCCCCCTCTGTGGGCAAATGAAAGCCGTTCTGTGTGCGCTCATCCCTAGGATGGCTGGTGGTGGGCAGGATGGCAGCTCCTGGGACACAGGGCACAGCTCTGTCCCCTTACCCATGACAAGCCCAGGCCACCCACGTTGAGGGTCTTGTGACCCATCACAGATCAGGGAAAATGCTTGTCTCGCTGTGGAGAGGGAGGGCGAGAGGTGTCTTGTGTGCCATGGTTGGGCACACCACTGGTTGTACCACCTCCTGCCTGCTGCAGAGAGGTGGGCAACAGTGGGGAGGCGTGTTGGGCAGCCCCCAGGCTGTGCCTTGGTTTCCTCATCTCCTGTGCTACAGCGCTCCCAGACCTGGTCCAGCCCCGTTCCCAAAGGAAAGCCCTCAATCATCAGTTCAAGGCACCAAGAGCTCCAGGTCAGACAAACCAGAGCCTGGCCGGTGGCTCTTGCCCAGCGACTCAGGGGTCCTGGGCTCTCCAGGAGTGAGTGGTGATTTCCGCAACTGCTGGAGAGCAGCAGGGAAGTTCAGCAGTGCTTTGGAAGGAAATCACTTCAGCTCTGCCACCTCCAAGATTTTTCCCATGGAGCTGGAACTATGGCAAAAATAAACAAAAGTAAGGCGCTGACTTCCCCACCGCTCCTCCTGGGCTCCTTCCCACCCTGCACAGCTCGGGCTGTGGCCACTGCTGCTCCCCGGCTCTGAGGCTGGGAGGCACGCTGGCCCTCCTCCCGAGACCTCAGGGACAGGATGCTTTTTAGGGACGGAAGCACGCAAGGCTCTGCTTTCTCCCCGTAAGGAAAGGGGCTCCAGGAAAGCTGGGGAGGGGCTCTGGATCAGGGAGGGCAGGGATAGTATGAGAGAAATGATTTTGAGCTGCAGCAGGGAAGATTGAGATGAGAACTTAGGCAGAAATGTTTTGGTGTGAGGGTGGGGAGGCCCTGGCCCAGGTTGCCCAAAGCAGTGGTGGCTGCCCCATCCCTGGAGGTGTTCAAGGCCAGGTTGGATGGGCTTGGAGCCCCTGATCCAGTGGGAGGTGTCCCTTGGCACAGACTCTGCAGGGATGCAGCACCCTGCCTCCAGCCCCCTGCCCACACACCTCTCTGGGGATGTGGCTTCTGCTGCAGACACCCCTGGAAGCGTCGCTGGATGCACACAAACACAGGCACACCTTGCAACCCCTACATTCATGTACATATGCAAGTCCTGCATGCAGCCACACGTGCAGGCTCTGCACACCCAGGCACACCCACACCCCGTGCACACACATGTGCGGTTTTGAGCCCACAAGGACGTGCGCCTCACGCGAAGATGCCCACCCTGTGTGCATGCACATGCTCGTACATCGTGCACACACACAGATTTGTGCATGCACAGCCTACAAGCCCACCCCTCCTGCAATGCATGCTGATGAATCTCACGTGTACACTGCAAACACCTCTTCCAACATACACGCACATGCTGCCCTGACTCACGGCTGACGCAGGCGCACACCCGTGCACGCACACACAGTGCCGGCAGTGTGGAGCAGGGTGGTCCGGCTGCCCCCTTGTGCAGTGGGGAGTCACCCCCAGCCCACATGGCTGCCCCACTCTAGACCAGGTGGCATCTCTGAGGTGGGAGCAGCAGCTCCCAGCTCTCTGCTGGACCCCCAGTTTGTGCTTGGTTCTCCTCAGGGATCCACACGGGAGCTCTTGTGTGTTCTCCAAACACCTCCCACAGCAGCAGAGTCCTGCGTGGGGCTCCAGCTGTGCCCTAAGCAGTGTGTGGGGGGGGCTTTCCCAGCCCCCCGTGGCCCCAGCAGCAGCCTTGCTGAGTTCCTGGCCCCACTCCAGCAGGGCTACTGGGATCTGCTTCCTCTCCCACAGCCCCACTCCTGCTCCTCCCAGGCCGGGCAGCAGCAGAGCAGGGTGGGCGATGTGCCCCCTTGTTCTTCCTAAACAGTGGGACTGGGGCCATGGATTCACTGCTACCCTGCGGCACCAGAGGCTGTGGTGATGGGCACTTTGGAACAGGCTGGGCAAGAGGGGACAGTGGTGCAAGCGACATCCCCGGGGCAGCAGAACAGCAGCTCTTGCCTCATGTGTGCAGCTATGGGAGGTTCATCAGGCAGGGCCGCAGCTCGTGCCTGTGGTTATTTTGGGAACAATAACAGCAGCAGTGATAGAGTGTAATTGTGACACCAATTGTTGCACTCTCTGGGGGAAAGAAACGAACCGTAGCTGTCATTGAACAGCTAGGAGAGCTGGTGGCAGTCATTTGCTGGTGGCATTCCAGCAATGGCCTTGCAGCACCCCCCAAAGCTGCTAGCAACTCCTCAGCCAGCCCACACACAGCCTGTGTCCCAGAGTAGGTGCCAGCCCTGATCTCTGGGTGACATTTAGTGACCACCCCCTCTGCAACAGGACACGGTGGAATGAACGCAGCTGAGCTGCAGACCCCGCAAGGCTAAGCCTGGCTGGAGCAAAGGACAACAGGGAGCAGGACGATGGGATCATCTCTCTTGCCTCCTGGTATCCCACACCTGTCCTGTGTTGTGTGTCAGGGGACACAAGCCTTGTTCCCACCACCCCAGGGATGAGATTTACCATTGCACTGAGCCTCATGCATTAAACCCGCACCAGGCACTGTGATGCCACATGGCAAAGGGTGCCCTCACCCCATCAGCTGCTGGTGGGGGCTGGAGGAATCGACGGTGCTGCACGAGCAGTCTTGGCTCCTCAACCTCTGCTCTCCCCCAGCTCCAGGCCATTCTCGATGCTCCATGGCAGCGTTCCTGGCTTGCTCTCTCCCAAGGACTCAGCTCAATGGGAGGAAGGCCCTTCAGAGGGTCTGAGGCGTGGGAAATGTTTATTGCCTGGCGACAGAGAGCAATACGGGAAAGGCGCAGAGCCAAAGCTGCCCAGGCTGCTCCACAGAGGCACATCTCCAGCTCAAAGGGTCAGAGCAGAGGGCAAAAGGAAAGGCACTGTTTGCAAACACGCAGCTAAGAAAACTCTGCCTTTCACAGTCTGAAATCCTGCAGATGTGGTTGCGCCAGCCCAGGGGACCGGGGATGCCTGGCAGGAGCTGAAGGAGGGCTGGCTGGGACATGGGTGATGAGTGGTGGGAAGGGCTGGGTGTGTGGACAGGTTTTGCCCTGCAGCCCTCTAGTGCTGCTGGGGAGGGAGAGGTAATGCCAGGGGGCTGCCCGTGAGCAAGCAGGCAGCTGTGTGACCTGCTGTCCTACTCGGGAGCCCCAACCCCAGCATCCCAAACCAGCCTGTGTGCCCCACAGCACCGGTGTGGGGCTGCGGGGCCAGCACTGTCGGCTGCTGGAGCACATCAGTTGGCCAGCTCCTGTTTTCCTCTTCCTGAAGATGACCCGGCCAAGCTGTTTACTGCAGGCTTGATACAACAGTCGGCTCAGCCGGTGCCATTCAGGGGCTGCACAGGACCTGTGGCAGCTCTACACAACCACGAGCCCTGTGACATGGGGACCTGGTTTGTGCCCGTCAGAGCCCTGGGGGGCTCATAAATTGCTCGACCCAAGGCATGTGCTGCTCCAGAGAAGAGGGCAACTCCTCCTGGGTACATCTGTAAGGCAAGCCCCTGCCTGCAGAGTTAGTGCTGCTGGCCTTGCTAGATCTAGGGGACATCAAAGCAGTGTGCAGAGCTGTACACGGCAGTCACAGACTTTGCGATACTGGGGAAGCCCAAGGAGGGTTTGCAATCGGGGAAGGCTGATGGGGAACTTGTCCTACCCTCCTTTCTCCACTGATGGGAGCAGAGCAGGCTCCCATGGGTGGCAGGAACCTGTGGAGTGCTGGAAGCCATAGGCAGGGGACACGGCTGACACCTCTGCTGGGCAGCAGGGCACAGGCAGGGATTGAGGCGTGGGGACTCCTCCAACCTGTTGGGCTGGAGGTGGCGTGGGGTGGGAGGAGGGAGCTCTGGCAAGCTCCCATGTCCAGCTGTTGGGCTGCCTGGTTCCTCTGATAAAGGTACTTGGCTGTACTCCCAGTTCTGTGTTTTCTGGCGTGTGAGAGCACACCCCAGAGCCAGCCTGCTGAGAGCTGCAATTTGTCTTTCTCTAAGTTTGTCACTGGCCCTTCTTCTTCCTCCTGTGCCCCCCCAAGAGCGCTCCAAGAGCAGTGTGAGGTGGGGAGGTCAGAGATGCCCTTGCTCCAGCAAAGCGCTCCCCATCATGCTGTACATCGGAAGTGCACAAAGCCACATCTTCCCAAGGCACGCTGGGGTAAGAGGGGAAGAGTTAAAAAGGGCTTATGGGCTTATTACCAGCTCTGAACCATGCAGTTCAACCTGCCGCCTTTCCTGTGTGTCCTGACATCAGCCCCACGCTGCAGCACACACAGCTCAGGCAGTCCCTGTGGATTCCCTGCCAGCGGCCACACGGCAAACCTTGCCACCTCTGCTGCTCCCCAGCTCCCATCCAGCCTGTGAAGGGTCCCATGGTTGCAGCACGCCAGGAGGAGGCTGCCAGGAACACCACAGCCCACCAAAACATCCCTCGGTGTAACCACTAGCACAGTGCCTGGCCATGGTGAAAGGAGCCCAGCCAGCACTGCCACAACTCCTGCCTCCTGCAAGTCAAGCATGCCCAGCCCCAGGAAGGATGGGCGGGTGGAACCCTCAGCAGAGTTTTCATCCACAAATCTGTCCACAGAGCAAGCATTTCACACCCACGGGCTCTATGGGGTGGAGTCCCATAACTGAACTCCCATGTTATCACCTCTTTTGGTTTGCTGTGCCCTGCTCTGCAGGTCTCATGCCAACCCAGGCTGTGAGCGTCAGGTCTGTCCTCATTTCTTAGCCTGCTGTATCATCTTGGACAGTCCCAGTGGGACCATCCCCAGGTGCTGGCTGCCCTCTCTGGTTTAGTTTCATGGACAAGACGGGAGGTGGCTGTGATGCTGAAGGGACCTCGCAGCACCAGAGCTGTGCAGCACACTTAAACCCCAGCACAGGCAGGGAGTGCCAGCCTGGGCTCTGCTCCCCCCAAGCCCCTGACTGGCACTGAGCCGGCTTTTCTGGAGATTCCCCAGCCTGGAAGAGGAACCCCAAGGCAGGGCCTCCAGCATCTGCCAAAAGAAATCCCAGGCCACTTTGCAGGCAGGAGCAGGCGTTCAAGTCATGCTCGGTGCTGGCAGCCGCTGCCCTGTGGCAGGCAGGAGTGCCCGTCTTGCTAATTGGAAGGCAGCTCATTATATAATGAGAGGACAGAGACTGGGGAGCTGTGAGAGCGCAGCACAGCAGCATCTCATGCAACTAAAAGCTGCTCTTCCAGCCCAGGCGAACCCATGACCAAGGAAACCCTTGAATTCTTTGCCTTCACCTCTCAAAGATGCCTGTGCTTTGCACTGTCCTGCCTAGCCTGACAGGGAAGCTTGGGGGGAGCCCCAGCAACTCCTCAACACCACTTTCCTGGGGCTGGCCAGCTGGACCCAGTGGCAGGGTGTGAAATGCAGCCTGGGGGTCAGGAAGAAGCGCTCTGCTGGTGTCTGAGGCAGCTGCCCCACAGGAGGTTAGGCAAGGACACACAGAGTTTCAGTAGAGCTGGTTATTAATACCCGTTGTGGCCTTTGTGAAGAATCCCGGGAATTTCAAACTGGGGATGCTTCATCAAAACCCTGCCCGTGTTGACATTTCAGAATATTAACAACATGAAAGACAATAAGCTGCCAACAGGATGAATACCTGCAGCGCTGCTGTGGCTCTCCATGTGCCCGGCCTCAGCTGCCAGCCGTCACCTGTTTTGTGCCAGCCCTTGGGGACAAACCAAACCCATCTTCTGCCTCTAAAGCACCCGGAGTGGTCCTGGTTTCACTTGAGGCCAGAGAGATCATAGAATCACAAAATTGAAAAAGACCCACTGGATCATCAAGTCAAACCATTCCCATCCTAGATGTTGTCCTGTGCCGTGGCAAAGGCCACCTCGCTGCTCACCCAGGCAGGGCTGTCATCACCAGGGGAGTTGCAGGCAAGGACTGGATCATGCCCCAAGCCAGGGAGTCAGCAGGGCAAGGAGGGGCTCAGGGCTTCTGCTGTGCCACTGGAGGCATTCTGCAGCAACCCCCCCCTCAAATATCTCTGTCTTGTACACAGTCAGAGGATGACAAACTCTGGTTCTAAAGCCAGCAGTGCACACCACCTGCATAAATATAACTCAGACCTCATCGGCAAAGCGTGGCTTTGGGACAGGTTGCAGCCTTTAACGCCTCTCCAGCACTCTGTGGCCCTGCCACACACCCCATAGTATCCTCTGCCCTCTGCCAACAGGGTCTCAATCACTTCACAAGGGCAGGATGCTGAGACCAGGGCAGACCCCTAGAGCCTGCTCAAGCTCCAACCTCTTCTACACATGAAGTTCAAAACTTGAAATAAATCATGGCCAGTATTTTCCCTGCCCCTCCCTGCCCTTGGGACACGTACACCATGCCTGCTTGGAACTGGCAGACAGTCAGTGCCTGAGCATCTGCAGAGGCTGAGGTGGCAGGTTTCTGTGCAGGTGGCGATGGCACAACTAGACTTCAGCTCAGTTGTGCCAGCCCCTCCTGGCCATAGCCAAGTGGCCAAGGGCAAATGTTTTCACCCTGAGGGACTGGAGGTGCTGAGCAGGGCTCATTAGGGAATCTCCTTGCTAGAGAGAGACGAGTTTCACACAAGCAGTTGGAGATGGGCATGGCGTATGGTGCTGTACTTGCTGTCACCAGTGCTGCTGTGCTGAGCGCAGCGTGCCATGGCTAAGCCCATTGTGCCTGGGCTTCCCCAGCCAAGAGCCCCTGCAAGCCTGGCCTGTGGGGACACCGCCTGCTGGGTCACAGGCTGCGGGTTCCTGGGGGGCAGGATGCCCATGGTGAGAACCAAGGTGGGCACAGCAGACTGGGCTGCCTGGCACCTTTCCAGCGGTGGGAGTATTTGAGCGTGCCAAGGTCAGCCACTCCCTGGAGTCAAGGCTCTTGCTGCTAAAGTGAAAGCTCCCCAGCATCTCGCGGTCTGCATGGCTCAGCAAACCACGCTACAAGACACGGGTCAAGCCACGTGCAGCTCCGTCCCACAAGAGCAAAGCAAACAAATACCCGACGCATGCATCCCGAGCAGGCAGGGTGGCTCTCACAGCCCGCTCCCCAGGCAGAGCTGCCCTGGAGGGCCAGAGAGGGCAGAGCGGCCGGCGGGACAGTGCTCTGCTCTCACACCCACACCTCTCTCACGCTCACACGTGTCCCTGCACGCAGCCCCTCTCCCTGTCAATGCCTCCTTGTTGCTCCAGCCCACTCGGCCGGCAGGAATGCGCTCCCTGGCCCTGCCGCCCTGGGATGCCCTTTATGCCCTGGCTCTGTCTCCTCCTGCATCGCTGCTGCAAAGTGACACCTGACAGACGGGAACAAATGGTGCTGTGCCACAAATGCCATGCTGGCATCATTGCCTGGACAGCTCTTGCTCACTGGCTTGATCTTCTGGTGCGAGAGCTGGTGCTGCCCGGCTTCTCCCATCCCCTTGTTGCAGCACAACTCCCCTGCCTCCCTGCAATTCCCTTGGCTTTCCCAGGAACCTGGGGAAGGTTGCTCTCAGCCCATTTCATGGCTCAAATAAAGGGTGAGTCATTGCCACCACCCAGCAGGTCCCACAGTGCCCAGAGAGGGTCCAGGCAGGCAGAGATGTCCTCTTGCTGTCTGGAGCAAGACAGGGCACAGGCTGGCCAGGCTGCCAGATCTTATCGGGGAGAGGCTGGGCAAGGAGACCTGGCATGGGCTGGTCGATGTGGGTGAGCAGGTTGGCACGTATCTCCTCTCCCCACCCCAAAGACAGGTGCGGCCCTGCTTGAATCACACACCAGTATGCACCCGTGACGGTGCTGCTCTCCTTCTACAGCACCAACCCCTTCCCATGTCTCTAGCTTTCCTCACTCCCACCAGCACTGGGAAAGGTGCCACATGGTGATGGCACTGCTCTCCTCAGCCCTCGGGGTCTTGGATGAGCAACCTTGGGGTAACATGGGCATTGTGGTGCGATGGTGGACACCTTTCTGCCCAGAGCGCCAGCATCTTTGGGGAGGTGTGTCAGCAGCTAGCACAGCAGTAGCTGGCCTCCCTCTGTCAGGTATTTCCATGTGAGCTTGGCCCCTCGGCACTGGCCAGGTCTCCTTGGAGAGCAGTTCATGATGCCCCACGTGAAGGCAAAGGGGAGAGAAGCCTTTTTTTTAACAGGATCCCATGCACATTCTGAGCAGGGGCGGGGGATATTTCCTGCAGGAGCATCAGCCCTGTAGACGATTGGTCTAGAGCAACCCTACCTCACGGTGTCCCTGCATCCCTCACAGTGTCCCTGCAGAGAGCAAAGATGATGGAAAGCCTGGCAGAGACCACCCAGACAGGAGGAAATCCACAGAGTCAGGTTGGAAATCTTGAGTGTAGGTTGTCCAAGACTGCCAGCACTGATCTGAGCCTGACTTGCAGCACCCAAGGCTTGGTCCAGCACAGGCTGAATTGTGTCCAGCAGCCCCAGAGCCAGACCCAGACTCCAGGTGCAGCTGCTTGGTCCTCCCATGCTGTGCTAGACTTCAGCAGTGCACAAGACAGTGTATCCACACGACCACCCCGCCCTCCTTCACCAGTGCAGGAGCACATCAGCTAAAACAAGGGGCACAAACCTGGTCAGGTTCTCTAGTACCAGCAACAATGGTGCCCTTATCAGACCTGTTATCGGGGTGTTCCTCTGACACCCACCATCCCCGTCCTTTGTCTGCTATCGCTTCTTGGGTATCTTGGCTCACTCCCCAGCAGAAGAAAGTTCAGGCTAGAGCAAAACAACAGCAAACACAGGTGTGGGCACACCTGCCTGCAGCACCCACAGCCGTGTCCCCAGCTCCCACGTGCCACACCACCCAGGGGCACAGGCAAATTGCCCAGGCAATCTCCAGACCAGGTTGGCAGCAGGGTGTCCGCATGCAGGGTGCAATGCAGGGACATCACGGCTTTGCACTGCGCTGTGGCATGGCATTTCATAAATGGGAATGCCCTGAGGGTCTTGGGAAACAACACACACCAGGGCATGGTGGACAGACTTGGACGCTGCAGTGTGGGGCACTGAGAGGCACAGATGGGGAGAATCCCACTACCCTGGCACCTCCGCATGCTCCCCACCTCAGCAGAGGGGACGGATGCTCGCCAGGAGCACCATGCATCCTGGTCTAGCAGGGACTGGTCCGAAGGCAGTCGGCTGTACCCACATCGCCCAGCTCTCACCCATGGGCAATGCCACCACCTTCCCCAGGCAGGCAGCCCAGACACTTGGCTGCAACACCCAGCCCCAGCAGCCTGTGCTGGGGACAGTGTCTCACTTCCCCTCTCCGACCACGATGCCAGTTGGCTACAGCCTCCCAGAGCAAAGGGAAATCTCTTGCTCCCATTTTCCTCCTGGCTGGGTGGGTTCGCTGCTTGCCATGCAGTCGGGAGCCTGGGCTGGGTGCCGGGTGCCTTGGCGGGTATCCCAGCTCCTCCTTTCCCACCTGAGCGGCAGCTTGCTGTTATGTAAGTGCAGGAAGAGCGTGGCTGCCGAAGATTGCTCAGAAGGAGCAGCTTGCTCAGTGTGAGACACTGGTTGGGGTGAGGAGGAGTGCATGCACGGCCTGGGTGGCTCTCATGCGTGGGAAAGCCACAAGTGAGCCCACCCGCCTCCCGGTACAGGGCCAAAGGAGTGAAGAGTGGCTCGCGCATCCATGCATGGTGAAGGGGCACGCCTGCAGGTGCCTGCGTGTGCGGGAAGGGGAGGGTGAGGTGCCTGCAAATGCGTGGGCGCTGCTGCGCACCCCACCTGCATGCTGCCTCACCCACAGTACAGGAACGAGCCCTGGAGCTGTGCCTGCCCCGCCAGTCACGCAGATGTCTGCCACTTAGACGACACATGTCCCCTCAGTCCTGGAGGGGTTTGATGTGTCCCACCTGCTGAAGCCACAGGCAGCTCTAGGTGCTGCCACCCTGCAACTCCCTGTGGCATCCAGCTCAAACAAGCTGGAGAGCCCTGGGCCTGGCAGCCCGCAGCACAGGCTGCTCCCTGCTGTCCCACCAGCCCTCCAGGGTGGCTGGACACTGGGAGCAGCCCTGTGGCAGCACCAGTGCAGGACCTGAGACAGTTCTGTCCCCTCCCTGTCCCTGGGGTCCCCCTCCTCCGGGTGCGGGGGTGGCAGCCCTGAGCCCCCCTGTTCAGCCTCCTCTGCCTTCAACGCTGGAGCCAGGGAGCAGGGAGGGACCCCAGAGCTCCTGCCTTCCTCAGCCTTGGCAGAGCAAAGCCCAGCGCTCTGGCAAGCAGAGCAGCCCCGAGCTCATCCCGCTGCCCGGGCACAGGCAGCCCCGTCCCAAACAGCCTCCCCTGTGCTGAGAGGGAGCTGCTCCGTCAGGGGCAGTCGATTTCCAGGGACGGAAATACCACCAAGGCCAAATATATCTCCACTCAACTGACTCCAGGGAGAGATGGGGAAACTGCTAAAAGAGTAGGACCTGGCAGTAGGACTCTCGGGTTCCCTACCCAGTTTCTCTCGAACTCCAAAGGTGGCTTTCAAGGCAGCGCAGCTGTTTCCCAAGTAACGAGCTGCCCCCTCTCCACGCAGGACTAAGAGGACGATGCCTGCTTGATGCTGGACACCGTCCATGCCCCTGCAGGCAGTTGGTGTGGATAAGATCATGTCCTAGAATCATAGAGATAAACAGAGTCCAGAGGCCAAGAGACATAGCTGGAGAGTGTTGTCACTGCCCAGACAGACCCGGGGCACAGACAGAGGTACCGCTGGTGGCCACGGGGCAGAGCCAGCTGGCCTTGCCCCCACGGACCAACCGCAGTGGGCAGGACGGGGTCCCCTCCGCACCCAGCCGCTCCCGCTTCTCCCCATCGCAACCCCCCCCAACGTTACGGGGGCGTCCGCAGAGGCGCACGGGGGGCAGCGCCCCACACCTCGTCCCCATCGCCGCTCACCTGTGGAAGAGCAGGAGGATGGAGAGGAGGGTCTGGTCGATGTTCCTATTGCAGATGCCCTGGTTGAAGAGGTAGCAGGGGTCCCGCACGACGGGCTCCAGCGAGTCCTGGCGCATGATGGAGCTCAGCTTGTCGGTGTTGAGGTTCTTGCGGACCAGCTGCTCCTGCAGCTGCCGGAAGCTGCTCACCGTGGGGCTGCCCAGGTTGTTGTTGTCGCCCCCGGCGCCCTCCTCCAGCCCGCTGCGGTTGGCCAGGTCCAGGCAGCAGCTGCAGCAGTCCAGCCCGACGGGCGACCTGCACTCCTCGGCGGGCGACGAGGACATCCCGGGACACCCCCCCCCCCACCCCAGCGCGGGGCGAGCGGCGGCGGGACGGACGCGCCCGGCTGCCCGAGCGACNCCCGGCCGCTCCGGATCCGCCGCGGCCGCCCCGCCCCCCGGCTCGCCCCGCCCCGGGCCCGACCCGGACCCGCCCCCCGCTCGCCCCGCCCCGAGTTCAGCTCCGGGGCCGAGGGGCTTCGCGCGCAGTCCCGGCGGGGTCGTGGAATCGTGACCTCCTCAGGGTGGGAAAAGAATCATAGACTCATGGAATGGTTTGGGTTGGAAGGGACCTTGAAGCTCATCCAGTTCCACTCCCAGCCACGGGCACAGACCCTCTCCCGCTGGATCAGGGGCTCCAGGGATGGGGCGGCCACCCCTGCTCTGGGCAGCCTGCGCCAGGGCCTCCCCCACCCTCACAGCAAAACATTTCTCCCTAAGATTTCATCTCAAACTCCCCTCTTGCAGCTCAAACCCGTTCCCCGTGTCCTCTCCCTGCCCTCCCTGATCCAGAGCCTCTCCCTAGCTTTTCTGGAGCCCCTTTCGGCACTGGAAGCTGCTCTAAGGCCTCCCCACAGCCTTCTCCAGGCTGAACACCCCCAACTCTCTAAGCCTCTCCTCACACAGGAGGTGCTCCAGCCCTTGGATCATCACCGTAGCCTCCTCTGGACCTGTTCCAACAGTTCTATATTCTTATGCTGGGGATTCAAGAACTGGACACTGGATAGGGTCTCATGAGAGCAGAGCAGCGGGGGAGAATCACCTAAGAAGACCCCTAAGCCCATCCAGTCCAGCTGTCAGCCCAACCCCAGCGTGCCTGCTAAACAGTGTTCTGAAGTGCCCCATCTCCACAGTTCTAGAACCCCTCCAGGGATGGGTGCTCCACCGCTTCCCTGGGCAGTCTCTACCAGTCCTTCACCACTTATTCCTGATATCCAGTCTGAACCTTCCCTGGCACAACTCGAGGCCAACTCATCTCATCCTATCTCTTCATACTTGGGTGGAGAGACCAGCACCCACCTCACTGCAATCTCATTCTATATAGTTGCAGAGAGCAATAAGGTTCGAGGTGGCCTGAGGTGGTCAGGGGACAAGGTGGTCCCTGCCCCAGCAGGGACTCCCTGCCCAGCTCCTAGGAAGGGTGCAGAGGGGACTCAAGGAGGCTGGAGCATCAGTCCCTGAGGCTTTGGCAGGGGCATACCAAAGCCCATGCAGTTCTGGAGCGGAGGGAGGAAAGAGGGAAAAACGGAAGAAAAAGCCTCCAGGATAGCAGAAAAGCCTGGAGTGACCTGGTACCACCACTGTGGCTGGGAGCTGCTTAACTTAGAGCCAAAAAAAAAAAAAAGAAGCCACCGGTCGAAGGGATAAAAAAAATTTATGAAAGAGTGGGGGTGTTATTAGTTGAGGGGCAA
>WAAB01013982.1:1419-15157 GCA_013389865.1 Piaya cayana | reverse complement strand
AACCAAAAAAAAAAAAAAGAAGCCACAGGTAGAATATATGCATATTCTTTACTGACAGAGTGGTGAAGCATTGGTGGAGGCTACCCAGGGCAGTGAGGGAGTCTCCATCCCTTCAGGGGTACAAAAAACTTGTAGATGTGACACTTGTTGACATGATTGAGTGGGCATAGTGGGGTTGGGCTGATGGTTGGACTGGATGAGCTGAGAGGTCTTTTCCAGCCTTCATGATTCCATGTTTCTATATAGAGCCAGACTAGCCAAGGACCTGGGGAAAAATTTTTACTTACCCACAGGGTGCTGGGAGCATGCAAGGGGAGAAGGAAATTTCTGCAGGGGCAGGGAAAGTGACTTCCCTGGCACTTCTGCATCCCAGTGGGATCATCTCTCCCACCAATGAGCCACAGTGATCTCTGTGGGCTGGTAAAGAGCAGTTGGGGCATATTGTGCCGCCCTGATGGTGCTGGGATACAGAAAAAAATCTAGAAGATATGTGGGCTGGCTGGGCTGTGAGACCCAGGACAAGGAATGGGAGGGTGCTGAAGTCCCAGCTAAGGAGCACACACAGAAACTGGGTGAGATGTGGTGGACAGAGTGTGGGAAAGAAGCTGGGCTGCCATCACTGTTGGTCAATGAACCATCTGAGCCAGCCAGGAGATCCCTAACCCCTTCAGAGAGGAAAACATCTGGACAAAGCAAGCGGGAACTGCTGAAGAAGAGTTGGCCAAGGATCTGAGCTGCCCAAGGGAAGGAGTGGGGAGGTTTTTACAAGCTCACCATGGGCTGGAGGGGAAGTGGAGGCAGTTGGACTAAGTCTGTATGGAGAAACTGCGAATGAGTTGATAGAAGGAGATGCAGAAAGCAGTAATCAGAGGACAGCATTGGGTTTGAAGGGCACAGAATTGATAAGGAGAGATAAACCAGGGCAAAATCCAGCAAGGCAGAGCGACCAAAAGTGCTGGGACAGCAGGGATCCTGGCAGCTGAGTGACACTCGTGTGAATGCCGCTGAAGAAAAGGCAGAAGTGCTCAATAAACATTTCTGTTCCCTCTTTGGCAAGAAGGAGGAAGACACATTCACATCACATGAGGATGAAGTACTTTCCAGTCCATTAGTAACCAAGGAAGGCACAAGACAATGTCTGTGCAGATAAACAGCTGTAAAGTGGCCAAGGAGAACCCTCAGTAGTGCTTTTCATTTCGTGTCAGTGCATCAGTCCTGGGGATAGGACAGGCATGATCTGGCCCCACCAGTGGAGGTGGCACCGGCAGGCCATCCAGGCATGAGGCACGGGTAACTGGAAGCCCTGGTCTGATGCTGGAACCAGGAAAATTCCTGAAGGAGGGGTGACCCACAGGCTGCCACAGGGTCATCCCCTCACTCTGTGGTGCTAGTAGATGCTAAGAGCTGTTTTTGAGATGCTTCCTCACCCTTTCCAATGGTTGCTGAGGGCCTGAGCTCCACAAGAGAGAATGGAAGCCAAGACATGACATCCACAGAATCATAGAATGTGCTCAGTTGGAAGGGACCCACAAGAACCATTGAGTCCAGCACCTGTCCCTGCACAGGACAACCACAACATTCACACTGTGGGGCTGGGAATGTGTCAGCTGCATTGGCACAGCCTGTCAGCGGGGCTGGCGATTGTGTCCCTGGGTGACCCTACTGCTGGTGAGAGGGTCCCCGAGTGACACTACTGCTGCCAGGGCCCATGGGAATATGAGGGCACTGAGATTTCTTCCCTTCCATCCATCTGGCTGGCAAACATCCCTCCTAAGCTTGGGAAGGGTTTCACAGAATAGAATCATAGAATCGCTTGGTTGGAAAAGACATTTGAGATTGAGACCCACTGAACCTATCCACTTATAGAATCACATCCCTGAGCACCTCATCTGACATGCTATTAAACCCTTTCAGGGATGGTGACTCCACTACTGCTCTGAGTAGCAGATCCCAGTGCCTGAGAACCCTTTTGGTGAGAGAATATTTCGTAATATCCAATCTAAACATACCCTGGCATAACTTGAGGCCATTTCCTCTCATCCTATCCCTTGTCATTTGAGACAAGTGTCCAGCATCCATCTTGCTCCAACCTCCTTTCCAGGAGCTGCAGAGAAGAATGAGATCTCCCCTGGTGCCCCTGCTTGATGTCCCAGAGGCAGCTGTGCCCCACACTGGGCTCTATGGGGCCACTGTGGGGTTGGAACCTGGAAGGAGCAGTGTGAACTGCTGCCATCCCATGGGAACAGGGGTAGGACATGCCAACAGCCCCTGTGCCTCTCCAGCCCCAAGAGCTCTTCCCTTCTCTGTGCCCAGACCCAGGGTCCCCTGCCCTGATCCCTGCCTGGCTGGGTATGGTGCTGCTCGGTGACTCCTTCTCCTGTCCTGCAGTGTTTCGGGACCACTGCAGTTCCCAGCAGGTTGCATCACCTCCCTCATCCTGGAAGGAGCCCAGGGGGCAGGTTGCTGGCTCCTGCAAGCCTGTTCTGCCCTTCAGCTGCAGCTGCTGGCCCATGGCCGCTCATGCAATCCCAGGAGCTTCTGCCTGGGACTCCAGGCAGCACCAGTGCCAGCACACTTATAGAATAATGAAATGGGTTGGGTTGGAAGGGTCCTTAAAGCCCATCCAGTTCCACCCATCTGCCATAGGCAGGGACACCTCCCACTGGATCCAATGTCTCCAAGCCCCATTCAACCTGGCCTTGAACCCCTCCAGGGATGGGGCAGCCACCATTGCTCTGGGCAACCTGGGCCAGGGCCTCCCCACCCTCATCATGAAGGATTTCCTCCTTATGTCCAGTTCAAATCTTCCCCTCTCCAATTTTTAGCCATTCTGCCTCCTCCTACCACTACACGTCTTTGTAAAAGTCCCTGCCCAGCTTAGCTCCCATCAGGAACTGGAAGGCCACCATAAGGTCTCTTCGGAGCCTTCTCTTCTCCAGGCTGAACAACCCCAACTCTCTCAGGCTGTCCCCAGGTGGGAGGAGCTCTGGATGAGGACAGGCTGAGAGAGCTGGGGATGCATGCCCAGGGCTGTGCATGTGCAGCAGCACCGGCAGGATCAGACCATCCTGGGCTGTGTCCATCCCTAGAGACATCACAGCAGTGAGGTTCAGGGGTGCCTTGAGGAACCTGTGCAGGACTCTGCCTGGATGTGCCCCCAGGAAGGGCTGCTGCATCCTTTCATAGAATTATAGAATAACCAGGTTGGAAGAGACCCACTGGATCATCGAGTCCAACCATTCCTATCAAACACGAAACCATGCCCCTTAGCACCTCATCCACCTGTGCCTCAGTGTGGGGTCCTGCAACTTCTCTGGGCAACTTGGGCCAGGGCCTCCCTAGCTTCACAGTGAAATATTTCTTCCTAAGATCTCATCTCAATCTCCCCACTTGCAGCTCAAAACCATTCCCCCTTGTCCCATCCTTGCACCCCCTCATAAAGATGCTTGCCATAAGACAGGCTGCCCCATGCCAGCCCTGCTGGCCATCAACTCACTCCTCATCTGCAATTAGCATGTGTTATGGGCTGCCACATTCTTGCTTGCCACAACAGGCTCCCTAAAGCCCCAGATCCCACAGCCACGTGAAGTGATGAGGCTATCAGCTGGGAGCAGGTATCCAGCTCTGCTTAGGCGGTGACAGCTTAAAAGTAGGTTTCCTATGTTTAGCTCTGGCCTTTTTGGGTCCTGCTGTTCTCAGGACTGGGACAGTGCTGATTTCTGCCTGCAGCTCTGCACACCCACTTTCTTCAAGGACACTCAGCTGCTCCATGCCCCAGGCCAGGCAGCCTGTGCCCTGGACACGGGCAGAAGCATTGCCAGCCCTAAGTAACAGCGGGCACAGGCTGAGAAGCCAGCTGGGAAGAGGCCTCATTCAGTGCTGGTGCAGACTTGGAGAGCAGGGGACAGCTTCAGGGCAGTGCATTGCATACAGAGAAGCTCCACGACACACTCCTGGTTCTGCATGGGATTCCTTT
This sequence comes from Piaya cayana, assembly GCA_013389865.1. Taxonomy (NCBI): domain Eukaryota; kingdom Metazoa; phylum Chordata; class Aves; order Cuculiformes; family Coccyzidae; genus Piaya; species Piaya cayana. The sequence continues at coordinate 11,181 of WAAB01013982.1, read as the reverse complement.
CTCTTGGCTGAAATGTGGAGTGCTCTGCTCCAGCTCAGTATAAGGACCCCAACCACGTTCTTGTGTCTCTTGCTCCCCAGGGAGGAAAGGATGATGGGCTGGGAAGAAGAGCACGGTGGAAACATGTAGGTCCATGCAGAGACCTGGGCTGAGCCAGCTCTGCGCCAGTCACGGGCTGAGCAGCTCTCTCCCCTCTCTGCACAGAAACCCAAGCCATGCGCTGTGCCTCTGGGAGCTGAGAGCTGCAGGGGCTGACCAGGTCCTGAAGACACAGCCCATCTTCCCGCTGAATACTTTGGGGCACCCCTCCCCAGATGAGTCTGGGAGAGGAGATCACACCCCATCCTTATCTCAGGGTGATTGCAGAGACATCCCTCTCCTTGCAAAGCCCTTCTGGCTCAGCATCCGGCACATCTCTGGGCACAATCTGCCTGTGCTGCTTTCCCCATCCTTTTCCCCTGGTGCTTTGGAGGGAGCAGGTTTGTGTAGCTGGGCCATCTACTCCAGGGGTGCCTGCTGGTTCCCAGCCACGCTGCCAGGCAGAGTCCCCTGCGCCTCCACAAGGTGCTAAGAATAACCCGAGCCGTCAGCAGCCGTGATATTTGCAGGCGCCCGCCGATGCCACCCCCTCTCCAGGCTGCTGGGCACAGGATGCATCTGCTGCCTGACGTCAGCCCACAGCCACGCGAGTAGGACGGGTGGGCAGTTTGGGGGTCCATGTGTAGCTGGTGAAAGGGGGCCTTGAGCATGGATGCTAAGGTGGGGACCAGGAATACTGCTGCCTGCATCTTTGTGCCCTTTGTACATCTCACTGTGTCCCGCTTTTCCTGATGTCCTGCAAAGAGATGCCTCATCCAAGAGCTCTGCAGGACAGAAGATCAGGAAAGCCTCTGGGGCTGAGTGACCACTATGCTGCCTTCCTGCCTGGGTCCTGCTCTGCAGCTGCTGATGGAGCTGGAGCCGCATGTGAAGGGATAGGGATAGAGCAGGGTTTTGTTGCCCAGCAAGGGGATGAGACATCCAAGAGCTACTTGTTGTGGTGCAGAGCTGAGTGCAGGGCAGCTTCCCTGGCTACCTGAATGGCCCATTCCCTTTCCTGTGGGGCCACAGGGACTGACACTGCTCTCCTCTGTGCTTCATGTCTGTTGAAGCCCCCAGCCCTGCAGCTGGCAGAGGTGTAGGACTGCAGGCGCCCCATGCTGCTGCCTCCCTATTTTGGGGGTCTCAACAAGCCCATGCTCTCCTCACACCCAGATGCCCTGATGTGGAGGGGATCAGGCATAGATGGGGTAAGTTGAGACAGAGGTCCCTGCCCCACTGGCTGCAAATGTGGGCATTACGACTCCCTCAGCCTCTTGCTCTACCTTCCCCATGGCACGTTGGGGCAACCCGAACTCAGCCCTGCCTGCCTGCTGGCTCCTTCTCTCCCAGCTGCGCCAAGCAAGAGGGTGTCGCCCCAGCATGGCCATCCTCGTGCCTTCTTTCCTGAAGGCAGCAATCCAGATGGTGAGAAACCACATTGCAGGGGTGGGGTGGAATCCCCAGTGCTTCTCCTTCCCAAGCTTTTCTGGAGTTTTTCCCACACTCAGCCTTTCCTAATCCAGGTCACCTCCTCTACCACCCTCCCCATCCCAATCCAAATCCAGCCACCTCCTCCTCTCCTGGCCCAGCTAGGGGTGCACCTTTCCTCATTCTGAGTTTGAGTGCCCATGGCCCAGCCCTGCCATACCCAAGGCTGAGCCAGCAGAAAGCAGAGCTGCTGCTCCTCATCAGGGTGCTTTCAAGCTGACCCTAAAATGAGGGGGGTAGCTGGGACATTGCACTCCTACCAATGGCTAACGCAGCCCCAGCAGCTGCCGGCACTTGCATAAGCGGTGACAGAGCTCTTCCTTCCCTGGCGATGGTGAGTCAGTCACGCAGCCCGCCGCGAGTCTCAGATATTTTCCTCTTTGTGTAACACTCCAGCAAATCACTTAAAATGCCCTGACAGGCCCCAGCCAGGGAGCTGCTCGGCACGTGGGTTTCCACGCGCTGCTCTTCCTCCAAGTGTGGAGACTTGCACAGCCCTAGGCAGTGATCCCCAGACTGATCGCCAGCACTTGAAGGGCTCTTCCAGCTGGACCAGAAGGTGATGTGTTTTTAAGAGCTCATTTGGAAGGGGTTGAAGTCAAATCATCTTTCTCAGCAGGTTGGTGCAAGCCTGGGAAAGTTTGCACCGACCGGGAGAGGGGGTGAAAGTACAGCACAGCATCTTTGTGCTGCATCTGCTGGGCTGAGCACTCACTGGATTATTAAACTACCTCAGGCTCTGCAAGGTGCAAAGCAAAAGGTTGGGAGGAGCCTCAGGGATGCACTGAGGATGGGGTCTTGGAATAATTCTGCCCCCTGAAGGTAGGGGTGCAGGTTTGCTACCAGCCAGCCTGGCAGAGCAGAGAGCAAGCTGGAGGCAGGCAATGGGGCAGAGCTCTGGGCTGCTGCTTATAGATCACAGAAACATAGAATCGCTAGGTTGGAAAAGACCTTTGAGATCATCAAGTCCAATCATACTTATCCACTACTAAATCACATCCCGAAGCACTCCATCTTCCTGTCATTTAAACACTCAAATTGCCTCCCTGGGCAGCTGTTCTAGGGCTTGAGAGCCTTTTAGGTGATTTTACTAATGTCCAGTCTAAACCTCCCTTGGCACAGCCTGAGGCCGTTCCCTCCCACCCTACCACCTATCAATCAGGCAAAGACACCAGTGTCTACCTCTCCACAACCTCCTTTCAGGTAGTTGTAGACAGTGATAAGGTCTCCCCTCAGCCTTCTCTTCTCCAGGCTAAACAACCCCAGCTCTCTCAGCCACTCCTCATAACCCTTGTTCTCCAGTCCTTTCACCAGCTTCATTACTCTTCTCTGGATGCTCTCTAGCCCCTCAATATTTTTCTTGTCACGAGGGTCTAAAAACTGAACCCAGGATTTGAGGTGTCGCCTCATCAGTGCTGAATACAGGGCAGAATCTCTTCCCTGCTCCTGCTCACCACGCCGTTTCTGATCCAAGCCAAGATGCCATTGGTTTTCTTGGCCACCTAGGCCATTGCTGGCCTAGGTGCATGCACAGGCTTGTGTCCCAAGTGCAGCACTCAGCACTTGGCCTCAGCATCCTGTTAGTCTCAGACCATCAATCCAAGCTGTCCAGATCCCTAGTCAACTGGGAAATCAGTTTTTGGAGTTGGTTGACTACTGCCCATGATCTGGAATTGGAGGAAATGGGATGGGATGAAGCTGCAGTATGTCACCCAAAGAGGGTTAAAAGAGATTTTAGGACCTTGGGATGGTTAGTGAGGGAACCTGGGGTCCAGCTGTTTTTTCTTCCCTCCTTCCATTTACGAGTGATCACATTGTAAGGATCAGACAGGTCCAGTCTATTAATGCATGGTTCTGTAGCTGGTGTCACTACAATAACTTTGGGATTTTTGACAATGGGATGGTCTACACAGCATCAGGATTACAGGTAGCAAAAGTGGACCTATGTGAAACTCATGAGGTTCAACAAGGCTGAGTGCAAGGACCTACACCTGGATATGGGCAATCCCTGGTTTCTCTGCAGGATGAGGGTTGATGTGATTGAGAGCTGCCCTGCAGACAAGGATTTGGGAGTGCTGGTGGATGAGAAGCTCAACATGAGCTGGCAATGTGTGCTCACAGGCTAGAAAGCCAACTGTGTCCTGGACTGCATCAGAAGTAGCATGTCCAGCAGGTCAAGGGAGGTGATTCTGCCCCTCTGTTCCTCTCTTGTGAGACCACACCTGGAGTCCTGTGTCCAGTTCTGGAATCCTGAACATAAGGTTATGGAACTGTTCAAATAGGTCCAGAGGAGGCTACAAAGATGATCCAAGGGCTGGAGCACCTCCCATATGAAGACAGGCTGAGATAGTTGGGTTTATTTAGCCTGGAGTAGAGAAACCTCCAAGGAGGTCTTATAGTGACCTTCCAGTACCTGAAGGGGGCCACAAGAAAGCTGGGGAGGGACTGTTACAAAGGCTTGTAGCTTGTAGTTATAGAACTAGGGACAATGGCTTTAAACTGGAAAGGGGCAGATTTAGACGGGGCATAAGGGAGAATTTCTTCACTATGAGAGTGGTGAGGCACTGGAACAGGTTGCCCAGGGAAGTTGTGGCTGCCCCATCCCTGGAGGGGTTCAAGGCCAGTCTGGATGGGGCTTGGGCAGCCTGATCTAGTGGAAGTGTCCCTGCCCATGGCAGGGGTGGGACTGGATGATCTTTAAGTTCCCTTCCAACCCAAACTGTTCTATGATTCTGTGATTCCATGATTTTATGAAATGCCAGCTGAGGATTTGCCTGGGGGCTGTGCAGGAATGAAGCTGTGCTGGTGCTTTGGGCAGCCTTCAATGTGGGCTTTTAAAGTGTAAAAGAGGCTGTGCTTACTTCCAGTGAGCAAGAACTGCTTGCACTGGGGCTATGAAGTCCGTGTCTGCAGTTAGACACATCATACCATGGTTGGAAACACTTCTTGGGGTGCCCGCTTCCTCTCAAAGTGGTTGTGGGGGATAAACCACCCTGCTGGTGCCCTCTCTCCTGTGCCCAGAGCTTCTCACTCACTCCTCTGCCTTCATGTCTAGCCTGCAATTCTTGCCTTCTTCTCGTGGGCCTGGGAAGGCTATTTCTTGCCTCTCATCTGCTGGCATGTCCATGCTTTAGGAGTGTCACCCCATTCCCTGCTCCAGGTGAAAGAAACCCCAGTGCAACTTGCAGGATGTGGTGCTTCTTGCCCAGATGGCAGGTGGAACAAAGAGGACATAGAGTATGGCTGGAGTCCAGGGAGATAGTGGGCATGGCGGGACAAGAGACAAGGATAATGCTAGACCATACCGGGATTAGGGCAGCGGAGGAGTTGCAGGGGATGCATGGGATGGTGGGAGTTGCCCTGTCTCCACATATCGACGTATCTGGAGGGAAATGCAAATTTTGCAAGCCCTGAGCGCCTCCCAGGCACGTGTGTGCCCGCATGCATGTGTCCGCTTGTGTGCGCCTACCCTTCTGGTCCTCTCCTCACCGTGGGGCTTCTCTGTTCCTCAGTCATTTTTGGCAGTGTTGCCAAGTACCAGGAACGTCTTAATTTTGGTGGCATTTGAAAGAAAGTACAAATATTAAAAAAAACATTCAAGTCTTTCCCTTGGGACTTGCTAGCTCTTTCTCCATGGCAATAAACTCCAAATTTGAGCGTTTTGAATTATGAGTGATGCTTTTGGCTGTGAATCCAGCCCTTTTGGAGAAAACCCTTGTCTAGATAGAAAGGCTCCAGCAGAAAGAAGTTTATATCCACTGAAGGAAGCTTTGTAATAACAGGGCAGTTCCATTAGTGCTGTTGTTTTTTTCTCATAGTTGCTGGCAGCAGATGAGCCAGGCCAGCAGGACCCACCCTGACTCCATAATTCAGTGCAATGTCTTGGTGCAACAGGTGGGAAATGGCTCTCCTTATACATCCTTGACTGGACAGCACCCAATCAGTTAAAGGACTCTAAGTCCCAGCACCTGGATATGGATCGTGAAAACCCTAGGTGGATGATGCATGTGTGGACCATGTCTGGACATCTCCTTTGGCCTCTGTGGCTGATACGAGCTCGCTGTTTGGAGAACCACTCCTTGGAAGCACCAGGAGAGCCAAGGTCTTGCAGGAGCCTTTTGAGAGAAGCAGAGAAGTGCCCTAACTGTGGCTTCTAAGGACACGCCAGGTCACAGCTTCCCTCCACAGGGAAATCATCTCAAAAAAACCCCCTCTGTGGATGAAGAACATCACATCCAGTGTTCCTTAGGAAAGCAGAGCAGGGTGTGTGGGTGCTGTCCCAGGGTATGCCAGCTCACCCACCCTGCCAGCTCTTTCACCAGCTCAGAGCAATCATGGTGGCACCAGCCTGACATGCCATTGCCTAGCAACTGTTGATGGTGCTGAGAAATCCCCTCGCTGGTGTCACTGCAGAGCTGATGATGTTCTAGTCCTCTAGCAGAGCCCTCTGGGGTGTGGCTGGAGATAAAGGAGGTACATCTCCATCCAGGCTCACCTCTATGGGCCAAGCTGTGGCACGGTGGGAAGACGGGGGCTGTGCATGTATTATGTCTGCTCTACATCTAGAGCAGACTAAGAACATCAGGGGTCTCCTGCCTCATCCTGAGTGGGGGCAAAGCAGGTCCTCATTCTCCGAGACTTGTCTGGGGAATTTTTTTGGGGGGTGCCACACCACCCACCAAGCACATTTCCTCTGCCCAGCCTCCTACACTTGCCTTCTAATCCAGGCTGGGGGAATGCAGTGGGTGGGCAGCCTTAAAGACCACCTCCTTACCCCTAGTATCTGCTGCAAAATCCCAAGAAGCAGCACCCTGATTTAGCTTTTGCCCATGGAGCTGGGCAACTGGTGTAGGGTGACAGCACTGGGGAAGACCAACTGACCATCTTACCCAGCCCAGGTGCACAAACCAGCTCCGCAGGGAGAGGAGCCGCAATGCACACCTGGGGTCCCTATGCAGCAGCACATGCAAGAGGGGAAGACTTGGCACAGGATACTCAGGGGAAGTGAGAGGAGTTGTTTCAGGAGCTTGGACACCCTGCCCCAGTGTGTCCTCTCCGGAATGCCTAAAGAGGCTTTTACCCACTCTGAAGCCCAGACTGCAGAGGTAAAAGGTGATCCAGCTTTGTTCCTCTCAGGCATCACAGCCTTATTTCCCACCTTCTCCAACCTGCCAAGCCCAGTTCAGCACTTTGCTGGTTCAGCTCAAGCATCCAGAATGCTGCCAACTCCTGGATATTTGCTGCCTCAACTCTCTTCATGTCCCTCCTCTTCCCTGTTACCAGCCAAGGAGGAGTTGCCAGTGCCAGTGCCAGTGCCAAGAGAAGTGGGGCTGAGTGGGTCCTGACTAACGAAGGTGCCCAGTGCCAGGACAACAGCAGCACACTTAAGGCACTCCCTGTCCACTCTACAGAATGAATGCCAGTGAGAGACCAAGGCAGAGAAGCTGCCCAAAGAGCCCAAATGCCCTCCAGCCTAACCCTCAGGGGCCTGAGGAGGTGGGGTAGGTGCAGGAAGCAACAGTCTCCATGTCCGATGCTCAATTGGTTTCTTAAGGCTAAATTGTATGTGACTGCACTTAATGCCAAGTTGAACCATCACTGCCTCCTGCAAAAAAAGGCTCATCCTCCCCAGAGAAGCACTTGTTGGCACAGATGGTAAGTGGTAGGGGCTACTCAACTGCACACTGGAAAAGTGCTCTATATGCCAGTGCACATGGGGGAGGTGATCCTCCTGCATGACAGCCTCCTCACCCAGCCCATGACGTGGCCACATTGTGCAGTGAGCAGGCAGACAGCAACGGCACCATCCCCTGGTTCTGGTGAAGAGGGTGACCATGGCTTGGGACCTCCACCTCTGCAGTGGCAGCTGAAACAGCCACAGCCACGACACTGAGTCCAGGAACCTCCTGCAAATCCATGAGCTCACCCTCTCTTCTCCGGCGTCAGGCCCACACAAAATCATCCAGTTGCCTGTGAGAGCCCCGGGCAGCACCAGGGAAATGTTCTCCCACACTTGACCAGGGAGGACTTACCCCATCCCTTGTCCTCTGTCCCAGCCCCAGGGGTTGTGTTGGCATTCGTTAGCACAGGCTTATACTCTGTGTTTCTGTGCAGCCACAAATTGAGAGGAAGGAGGGTGACTGGCGGCCTGTTACAAGTGTTTAATTCCCTAGGTGCTGATGTAGAACCCCTGTGGAGAGGGGACAGGGATGGGGACAGGGATGCTCTGAGGAGGAATGACTCGGAGGCTCAGGACAGTAAATCCCCAATGCACAGATCTGTTACAGCTTCATGAAGGGAAAAATTAAACTGATAGATGGGAGACTGAGATGAGATCTTAGGAGGAAATGTTTTGCTGTGAGGGTCAGAAGGCCCTGGCCCAGGTTGCCCAGAGCAGTGGTGGCAGGTGTTCAAGGCCAGGTTTGTTTGGGCTTGGAGCAACCTGATCCTGTTGGAAGTGTCCCTGCCCATAGCAGGAGGTGGAATTGGATGGGCTTTAAGGTCCCTTCCAACCCAAGCCACTCCATGATTGTATGAAAATTAGTCTGTCTTTCCATCTCTCAGCCTTGGTTCCCAGCAGAGGTGCTCCAGCCCTCATCACTGTGTCCTCCTCCGGACTCGATCCAACAAGTCCATCACATTCCTGGACTGAGGGCCCCAAAGCTGGATGTAGGGCACCACTGGTGTCTCACTAGAACAGAGCAGAGGGGCAGAATCACCTCCTTTGACCTGCTGGCCACACTGCTTTTGTTTTCAGGACTGCAAGTGCATATTGTCAGTTCATATCCAGCTTTTCATCCACCAGTACCCTGACTGCTATGATTTTTCAAATGTCACAGAGAGTGGCTTAGCAACTACATTGGCCAATTCCCTTGGGACTCTGGAATGCATTTCATCGGGTCCCACAGTCTTATATGTGTTCAGGTACCTCAGGTGGTCTTGAGCCTTGCACTCTGTGGAACGCATCCTTACTGACCTGCCAGCTCAGTTCTGCTCCTCTGTCTCTGAGGTTCATTTCCCAGGGGCTCCTATTGAACAACTCCTTGAAGAGCTAGCAGTTTGGTTTCCTAAAATTCAGGATCCTAACTTTGCTCTCCACCTGACCCTCATCTCTGTGACTGGGAACTCCACCAGTGTTTGATTGCTTCAGCCCAGGCTGCTTCCAATCCTGATGTTACTGGTCAGCTCACCGTGTTAGTGACCATAAGGTGTGGTATCCCACCTACTTTGGGATTCCTAATGTGTTCCAGGAGTGTCCTGGATTGCCTGCAGCTCACTGTGCTGCTTTTCCAGCAGATGGCAGGGTGGCTGAAGCTCCCCAGCAGCACAGACCCTGAGAGGTCTTGAAGACCCAGCTTGGGGCATCCCAGCATGGGAGCCTTGAGCCAAACCCTGAGGCAGCCACGAGTCCCATGGAAGACCCCTGTTACTGTCCAACCTTCCTTATCTCTTTGGGAGTAGGGACTCCTCATGTGGCTGCATGTTCCTGGATGTCATTCCCAGGCAGATCCTGGCTCCATCCCATGGCTCTCCAGCTTGCTGCCATGACACAGTGAGGAACGTTGGAAGCCAAGTCCCGTGGCCATCTCTGGCAGCCAAAAGGGCCTCTCCTCCAGCCACCTGCCTGGCCTGTTCTCCTGGAGTGCTGTCACCAGCCAGGGACCAGCATTTGCTCCAGACTAGCTCACCCCCAAGGACTCCTCCCTCTCCCCTGTCCTGGGACTGGTGGGTGCCCCCATCCCTGACTGATTTCTCCCATGAAAGCCAAAGAGCTGCTGTTGTTTGCAGTCACTGGTGGAGGAACAATGACACAGCAGCAGTGCTTCCAAAAACATGAGATATTAAAAAAATGATCATCCTTGCAAAGCCGTTCCCTTCCCTGGAAAGCTCTGGTAGCTATGGGATCATTTCTTCCCTGTCTTTGTTGGTTTATGGGAGATATTATAACTGATCAAAAAGTAGCAGCACAACAATGGTTATAGATTCTAATTTGGGCATTAATTAACACTGGTGATGTGTTGTCCAGCTGTGGACCTGCCACCCAGTAAACCCCCACCCTCACCAGTCCTGTCACTGGTGACAGGGTTTCTCCCAGCATTCTTCTATGGAAATTGTTGCCTCTGGGCTGGACAGGCGCACACTCTCCTGGGTGGAAAACTGGTTGGATGTCTGGGCCCAGAGAGTGGTGGGAAA
>WAAB01013981.1:0-60163 GCA_013389865.1 Piaya cayana | reverse complement strand
CCCCACAAAATCCATTAAGTCACACTCGAAAAAGTAAAACAGAAACCCCAAGTAATTTGCTCTCGAGCATCTACTGCTAAATGGACACTTCCCTATCTACCATAGTCAGACTTCTAGCTCTGATCAGCTGCACTTCATAGCAAGAGTTATCCTTCTAGATCCTCAGAATATATGAACAATATGTATGTTTTTACCTGGCTGTCCTTCAAGCCTGTCATCTGCGTGGAGGTTTCTATAAAACACAGATTACTATTCTGAGTTCCTTGTGTGTTTTAAATTATATTCATTCTCTGGTGAAATAGAAAAATAACACTATCACAATGTGAAGGAGAGAATAAAAACAAATCTCAAAGAAGCCTGTGCCTCTACCCTGGAATGATCCCTCTTCTCTGAGTCTTTTTCAAAAGACATTTAAGTCAAGTCATGGACTATCACAAGGCACTGACTCTCATAATAAACACTCATAATCTGAAATTATTAGTCACTATTAGTTTCTGCATCACATAGATTTTAAAACAGATGTTTTAAAAAGCAAGACCATGATGCACATAGAGATCATACTGTAACAAAAGCAGACGCAATCTCTTAAAACTGTTTTATTTTCCAGCAGTATTGTTGTTCACATTTTCAAGACACTCAGTTAAAGAAAGTGTAACACAGACTTTGTCTAAGTAGATTTAACTGAAAACTTAAGTATTTTTCCCTGTATAACTCTCCTTGCAACCTCTGCTCCTCAAAATAAAGAGTATAAGATGATGAATTCAGACAGATCTCACTATCAACATAAACAGAATGCAGGAACAATATTAATTGATACACTGTCAAAACCTGAATTCCTAGAGCAAAATCATAAGCTCTAAATGTCGAGTGGATTCTCTCAGCCAAACTTCCTAATTCAAAGCACACAATGTCACTCAAAAAAAGGGTTTTTTCTTTAAATCTGACTCTCTATAGTCACTCAGCAGCTTGGTCTTCTGGTAGAAAAAAGCTTTGTGTCTCCAGAGGAAAACTTGACAAAAAGGAAAAGCAGGCAAAGGGAGCTCATAAAATGCTTATTATTACAGATGCATTAAAGTCTTAATTCTTCTGCAGATCTCAGTTAGGTATCTAAGAATGTAAAGAAAAGTATTCTTCTCTTTAGGAAACTATTGTTTACTGCACAATGCTTGTCGCTGCATTGCACAGATATGGGTTTGATGGACAGACTACTCAACGGATAAGGAACTGGGTGGGTGGCCACATCCAAAGAGTTGCAATCAATGGTTCAGTATCCAAAGGGAGATGAGTATCAAGTGGTATCCCTTAGGAGTCTGTATTGTGACCAGTACTATTCAGTATCTTTACTAATGGCACAGACAGTAGAATTGAGCACACCCTCAACAACTCTGCAAATGCTACCAAGCTGATTAGTGCCTCTGAGGGAAGGGATGCCATATAGAGTGACCCTGACAGGTTTAAGGATTGGGCATATAGGAACTTCAGGATTTTCAACAAGGCCAAGTGCAAGGTCCTGCTCCCTGGCTGGAACAACCACCAGTAGCAGTACAGCCTGGATTACAAATGGAAGCAGCTGTGTGGAGATTGATTAGGGATACCGGTGGGTGAAAAACTGGACGAAAGCCAGCAATGTGCACTTGCAGCCAAGAAGACCAACTGCATCTTGGGCTGCAACGAAAGAAATGTGGCCAGCAGGTCAAGTGAGGTGATTCTCCCTCTCTGCTCCACTCTCATGAGACCTCATGTGGAGCACTGTGGCCAGCTCTGGGTTCCTCAGTACAAGAAAGACATGGAACTGCTGGAGCAAGTCCAGAGGAGAGCCATGAAATGGCCAGAAGGTTGAAGCACCTCCCATATGAGGACAGACTGAGAGAGCTGGGCTTGTTCAGCCTGGAGAAAAGAAGGCTTCAGAGGCACCTTACTGCAGTCTTCCAGTACTTACAGGGGGCCTACAAAACCAAGGAAGACAAACTTTTTACCAGGGTCTGTAGGGATAGGACAAGGAACAACAGTGCTAACCTGAAAAAGATTATCTTTAAATTAGATACAAGAAAGCAATTCTTTATTATGATGGTGGGGAGACACTGGAACAGATTGCTCAAAGAAGTTGTGGAAACCCTATTATTGGAATTGTTTAATGTGAGGTTGCATGTGGCTTTGAGCCACCTGATTTTGTGAAAGATGCTGCTACTCCTAGTAGGGGGCTGGACTAGATAAACTTTAAAGGTCCTTTCCAACCAAAAGCTTTCTATGATTTGACCAACGTAGTTCAAACTGCATTTTATAGTCTAGATTCCATAATAATAAAAAGCCTCAATTCTATCCTATCTGCAATTCCAGTAGTTTGTTCATTTGCTTTAGAAAATTATTATTCTGATAAGAATATGTTGCAATACTGAAGGAGATAACATACAATTACTAATCAGAACTTTGTATCATGGAATGTCACCTTCCTGGGCAAGGTTTATAATTATGCCTTTGGAGAGTGTACAATAATTTGAATATTAAAAAAACCCCAAATCTAATATTCTGGTGTTTCTAAGCAGATTTCTGTGCAGTAAGTAGTTCTTCCTGTATATTTAGTTAACTAACCTATTGTTCAACATTAAAATCGCAACCCCAAATCAAAGACAGCGGATAGGAACTGTAGCTTTTCCCACATGGGAAGTACCCCAGACACCAGGATACAGGGTTTTCCAAAGGGGAAAAGGCTCTTTCTTCCACTTCGGTAACACCACCAGTCTATGTCAATCCCTCAGCTAGTCGCCACCTAGCAAAACAAAGGCAACATAGTCACTAGGATGTTTTTGTACCTTCTCTTAAGACAGAATACTAATCTGGCAAACTGATACAATCCTACAGCTGTAAGACATAACATTATGCAAAATTTCGTTCTTTACAAGAGTAAATGGGCTTCATACTGGATGGGAACCTAAGCATAAATACTTAGAACTAACATTTCCGTTAGCATCATCTCTTTATGACAGAATTGTTTTTTTCTCTGCAGGCAGCGAATTCTTTCCAACTTTTCTGTTAAGTCTTTTTCCAGTTCTTTGTTCAGTGTTGCTACTCCTTCCTATCTCACCTTTTTAGCATATAATTCTTTACCACTACTGATGCATTCCAGACTATCCTTTGTATTCTGCTACAAATAAGGTAATGCACTCCAAAGATTAATTCCTACAAAGAGAAAAAAACCCTAGTCTTTACAACAAAAAAGATAAAATACATAAACTCATCACAGTTACAAAGTTTCAAACAGGATCTTTGATTTTCATCACCACACATGCTTGAGTGTGCCTGGACACCCTAAATTTTCTGGGTTTGAATTTAGTGAGTTGAAACAAAGTTGTTCACAAATACCCTGAGTGCCTACAAAAGGTCTGAATTCCCAAGGGAGACAACAGAAGAACTTCGACTTACACCTAACTGGAGTACTATGTAATAATTATATTCTGTATCTAGTCAAACTTACTTAGGTAATGTGAAAGCTAAGCAACCTAAATTACCAGTATCACGGTGTGCCCCTAATAACAGAGAATGAACTGAAAACCTTAAGTGTCTTTCCCTAAACTGCAGCAGATGATGGAAAAAAAAACCACCATGAAATGGCATCTGTCTGAAGATAAATCTGATCTACACAATTCAAATGCACAAAATTTATTGAGAAATGCATTTTCTTCCTTTGCCTTAAAGCCACACAGCAGGTTAAAGAAACCAACAGAAACCTTACAAGCCAACAGATCTGTATTTGCTGCTGTGAGGGCCACATATCTCCCTATTTCAAGTGAAAGAAAGAGAAAGCAGAACTATTACCAAAACAATAATATACCATAAGCAGTTTTATACCAATCATGCTTTTCCCAATCTAGATGACAGCTCTGATTTTAAAAATGCCTTTAAAAAAACCCCAAAAAACAAACAGTGCTATCTTCATTTAGCCCTCGATCTTCCCTTTGTTCCCCAGACAGAGCTAGCAGAACTGTGGGACATTTTTCAAGGAACCCAAAGAAGCAGTGATTATTTCACAGTCCTAAGGTAATGATGATACACCAACGTGTGTGTCAAACCCCCGAAATGTGCAGCCACACAATGTAACATGACTCAAATTTGGCTAACAATCAAACAAGGGGTTCTTGACTCAAATAAATTATTTCCAGCATTTGAAGTTTGTTAACTGCTAAGATGGTTTTCAGCAGATTCACAGCATGCTCTAGTGGTCAGCACTGTAACCAAAACAAACTCACTTCTCCCAGTTACCTTTTACAAATCCCCTCAGGTAAGGTTGGTCAGTAGCCTCCACTTCTCTCTCCCTAGGGTCCATGAAAGAGAAGTTGAAAACCACCAGTTCCAACTAAACTCTGCTTTGGTCAACCAACCTTACAGAAAAGAAACAAGCAATATAAATGAGAGGGTAACATTTCCCCATTGCAAAAACACGAGAGGAAAGAAGATGAAAGCTCCAAGAGTGTTTGCCCTTCCATAGAATGACGACAGCACCACCTCCTGCACACGCCACAGAAAAGGCAAATACTAAGCGGAGATAAAATATTAAAGGCAAATATAAATACAAATATTAAATGGAGATAAGCTGAGAACTGTAAGGGTGAATTTCTCCCAGATGACAAAAAACTGTTTTAAAACATCATAGCTAGGAAAGCAGAGTTGGAATCCATCTATTCCTGACAAACTCAACTCAAGCATGAACAAATTTCCATAAGCTACATGGATTTGGCTAGTTGGAAGCCTGAGAAGCAGGAAACTGGAAGCTGTTGAAAAGAGTAAACTTATTTGCATAAACCCACAGATGAAAAGCATCGCTGCTGGACATGAATCCAGCAAGCAAATGGATTTGGTTTGGGTTTTTTTGGTGGAGAATCCACAGCACGCTGACACAAAAAGTAGTCAAGCCTGAATGTCATAACAGACCATTTCTAACTCTTCCATGGCCAGTCAATCCTGCTGTCTAGCTGTAGAAGGTAGACGCCTGGTAGTCCGCACAGCAATGCTGAGTAACTTGCAAACAAGTAGCCTGGAGCAACAGGACAGAACCAAATTTGTAGCTACTTCTCTATTACAAAAAGTGAAAGTAAAAGCTTATCAGAACACAACACCAAGTAGCATTTAACTCTTGTTTTGAATGCATGCAAGGTGCTGGTAAGATTCAAACCAAAATGCTTACATACAGCTGGATATTCTGAGAAAAGTACTTTGCATTCTTCCTAGTGGATGGAAATCTTGTAAAAACAAATGGTTAGCCCTGTAAAACAAAGGAGTAACAACCACAGAAATTAACAATGCTGGGAGAAAGCAAGCCAGCACACTGCAGGATGTACTTCCCTCATATTATTTTGACATTTTGTTTTTAAGTTGTTTCAGCAGCTGTGCTGTAATTTATCTTACAAAGGTAACAAGGTCTTAGAGTTCAGATCTCATGACAGCACTCTATTATTTGTTCTTTTTTTCCCTTAGAAAAAGAACAAGGCTACTGATTTACTTCCTGAGAACTAATTGATCTACAAATGAGCAAAGAGAATTGTTCTTTTTTACCAGAAATAGAGCTCTTAACTTTATTTTCATTAAAAACATGCAACTCCCTTGTTATAGCAAGACAGCAGTAGATTAAAGCAAATCTTGCAGACTGACAAGCTCTGGTCTTTAAATCCTGCCTACTAGATTTTGCAGTGTATTTGCAACAACTTAAATAAGGTCCTGATTCCTCACTGAAACATCTCATTATGCCTATATAAAGCTGAATAAACATTTAAAGCTTCAAAGGGAACAAGTTTAAGGTGTCTATGTATTGACGTAACAATCCACAAAGAGGTGAGCTTTAAAAAAACCCCAAAGCTCCCAGCCTGCACACAAGTTACTTATTGTGATAACACTGGATTTTTTTTTCCCCACAATAGCTGGTTGCTGTTTTATGATCTGTCTACGTTTCTCATTATAGTCAGCAAAAAAATCAATTACTTCCACTTCACTTGTGTTTATAATCACTTCAAGATGATGCCTGTGCAATCCATCACTGAAAGGATTTCCTTCAGCACCCCTCCACACGTCTCCCCCTCTTTGGTTAGCACTAGTACTCCTGCAGTATTTTGCTGGGGGGTAAATCAAGAGAAAATATTTAGCAGAATAATTTGTCCCTTTAGAAGGATAATGAAAATTCAGCTTTTGGGCAAGGCTTCCCATTATATGTAGCACAGTATAACTACGAAACGTTCACAGAAGGAGACAGCACTGCAAGTGAGTCAATGAAGCCAATTCTGAATTATTATTTCTTTAAATAATAAATTTAAAAGTGTTCTACCAGGTTGCACAGTGATTCAGACAGCTCACTAGCTGTCCTATCTCCAGATTCATCACTTGAGTGACTGGAACAAAATCACTCCTTTCACCCAAGGCCTGCAGATAAGGTAAATGTAACAGTTACACTGTTCAGTTTTGCCAGGGAACAGTTGCTTAAGTTACAACAGCTTTTAACTGCCGGCTACACAGAAATGCTCCTCCTTTGGGGTTCTATTTTTGTAAACACAAACTCTGCATAGCACACTGTTTCAAATCAGTAACTATTTTTGTAAATTAACAGAAATTAGATTGACAGAAATAAGTTGTCAAGTATTACTTTAACTCAAACCCAGATGTAAAGCAGGGAACCTTCTTACTGTAAGACAGAGTAGGGAAATCAATGAAGTCCACAAAAGGCAGTCTAGGTATGTTGAACGTGAGCCTGACTGTGCACCTCAAGTCACTGTAGTACTTTAACCAAAATCAACAAGGCTCCTTAAGTGAGAAGTTAACTGTAGACCTGCAAAGTATGGATGGCAGCATTTAACAGCACTCCTAACTGCTCATTCCTCCTCTGCATTGCCTCCTCAGTGGGTCCAAAGGAGCTGCCTGAATACCCACATTTTCAAATGGTTCTAACCTGAAATGGGGATCTTAGCCAAGACCAGTTCCTTTACCTAGTGCACAGTACAGAAAAGTAGGGTGGTGGATTCTGGTGGGAAATGGAAAAGTGGCACAAGGATACCTAAGCCAGCCTAGCAACAGAACACCTTGTGCTGTGAAACTACCAAGA
The DNA here is from genome assembly GCA_013389865.1 of Piaya cayana. Lineage (NCBI taxonomy): Eukaryota > Metazoa > Chordata > Aves > Cuculiformes > Coccyzidae > Piaya > Piaya cayana. Next base: position 53,082 of record WAAB01013981.1, on the reverse strand, counting down.
GTCACTTAACACTCTTGAGAGGGAGATAGTTGAAAGCCTTTCAACTGGCAGTAATAAGCTCTTCCTCTAGTTTGCAAACTCTCACAGGGATGTTCTCCAGGCACATTTGTAACAAATTTGCATTTAAAAGCAGAAGCTTTTTAAGATATAAGGCACTTGTAAAAAGATATGCCCTAAGCATTCTCTGGGGGTTTCATATACAAAATGGCACTATGAGAAAAGCCCTGTCTTCAAGTTCATAAAAAAATAATGTACTTACCAAGTATTTCATTCCCTGTAACATAACATGCTCCAAATCTGATTCCCCAAGTACTAACAGTAAATGGAAATTCACGGAAAGGAGGTGCACAGCCTGAAAACACTTAGTCACTTGGAGAGTGCTCAAGAAAGAAGGAATGCAAGAAGTGCCAGCACCTACACCAGCAGCTCAGTCTTCTCGGCTCTATGCTACTTCAGTCTGGCATTATCGGACTGCAACCAGAGCACAGTGATGATTCAGTAATATTGCAAGGAGTACATTTTTACAATAGGAGGATGGATTCATAATCACTTCCATAGAAAAGAAAACATTAAATAGTCTCTCTAGACTCTATTAGACCAGTGACATCTGCTAGCTTATTCTGTATTGAAGACATCAGTGCAATAACTAACGATTCCACTACTTTGCATCACTAGTTAAAAGATGGATGAGCACAGTAACGATATGCCAGATTTGCCAAAAAAAATTATAAAAAAATAAAAACCACGCTTCAGATACCAACCCATTCCCTTCTCAAGCTACTTTTTGCCATATTGACCAGCAGCCCCTTTCCTCCTCCATTTTTTTCTGAATCCCAGAGAATGACCAGAAACAAGTAGTAATACTTCTGCAACTTACAGCTCAGACAACAAAAATCATACGGCAGTTTTCCCCTTCCTCAAGGCTTTTTCCCACAAAGCTAGACAGCAAAAACCACTACTTGTCCATAGAATCTAATCAATACCCACACCCCACTGGCCATGTCAATTGCCACTCAATTCCAGTATTTTCACAGCAGCCTGTTAAACGTGTTTTCAAAATTTTGGCAAAATATCAAATCCTTTCAAACTAAAACCAGACATTATGCTGTCCCTGCTTCAGTATGAACAGCACCTGAAGTAATTTGGACAAATATACTGTCCTAGAAGTCAGAGCTGGCACATAACTTCAACAATAACAGTAGTACCTAAATAATGAAGTCCTACAAACGCAGTAACATATGGTACTAAAGGGAATTCCTACACTGTGTTTCCAGGGTAGGAAACACCACCCCTTCTGCCAAATTACTTGAGTTATACCTCTCCACCCTCCCAAATGCGAAGGGAGGATCCCAAATCTGATGCACACACCCTTCCCCAAAGTTAGCTCACCTCTATGAGTTTTGTAGCATCAAGAGAATCACTTGTCCTTAGCTAAGTTGATAAGGCTTCAAAGATCCTTCCTCATGACATGCCGTCTACATAAAATCTAAGTCTAAAACCAGAACAGGCTAACATAAAATGAACTGAATATGAAAAATGCAACAGAAAAATCTGGACAGGAAAGGCAAGAAAGACGACAGGACTGTGCTATAAATCCATGACTCTACTTGACTCATGCCTCATAACTGAAGTCATAAAAATACCTGTCAGCAGTTATTCCAAGATTTTCCCAAATACCTTTGTGCCTCTTTCCAGGCTCTTAAGACTCCTATTATGTGCTGAATCAACAAACAAACGCTTATTTAGCCCCCACAAAAAGACACCAGAGGATCTTACAAAAACACGACACGAGGCCTGCCCTGGAAAACTCCCTTGCAGCTTCATCTCGGGCAGCTCGCAGGTTAAGATCAGTGGGGACAAAGTGTGGTCTGAGGAAACAACCGCTCCTCCAGACACGTTTCGCTCCCCCTGCTCCCCGGCAACCTCCCTGCCCAGCTTCACCTCAGCTCATGGACGGGACTTGGCCCCAAGTCCCCAAGACATCTCTCCCCTGGGGCACCAAGGAGAAAGGTGGCTCCTTGGCCCCTGGAGGAAGCCACGAAGGCCTCCCTGTGAGACCACTCACAGTGGGGCCAGGGGAAACGTCACAGAATCAGACAACGTTTTGGGTTGAAAACGACCTTAAAGATCACCCAGTTCCAATCCCCTGCCATGGGCATGGGCACCTCCCATCAGATTGGGCTGCTCAAAGCTTCATCTGACCTGGCCTCGAATACCTCCAGGGATGGGGCAGCCACGATTTCACAGAATCACTAGGCTGGAAAAGACCCACTGGATCATCGAGTCCAACCATTCCTATCAAACACTAAACCATGCCCCTCAGCACCTCATCCACCCACCTTTTAAATTCCTCCAGGGAACGTGACTCAACCACCTCCCTGGGCAGCCTGTTCCAATGCCCAATGACCCTTTCTGTGAAAATTTTTTTCTTGATGTCAAGCCTGAACCTCCCCTGGTGGAGCTTGAGGCCATTCCCTCTTGTCCTGTCCCCTGTCACTTGGGAAAAGAGGCCAGCTCCCTCCCCTCTAAAACCTCCTTTCAGGTAATTGTAGAGAGCAATGAGGTCTCCCCTCAGCCTCCTCTTCTCTCTTTCTCTGGGCAATATGTGCCAGTGCCTCACCAGTCTCACAGTGAAGAGTTTCTTCCCAATGTCTAGTCTAGATGTGTTCCTCTCCAGTTTATACCCATTCCCCTTCATCCTATCACTACATGGCTTTGTAAAAAGTCCCTCCCCAGCTTTCCTGTAGCCCCTTCAGGTACAGGGAGGTCGCTATAAGGTCCAGCCGGAGACTTCTCCAGGCTGAATAACCCCAACCCTCTCAGCCTGCCCTCGCACGGGAGGTGCTCCCGCCCTCTGATCATCCTTGTAGCCTCCTCTAGACCAGTTCCAAGAGGTCCATGTCCTTCTTACGTTGAGCATTCCAGAACTGGACACAACGCTCCAGAGACGCCCGGCCACTTGGTAAAGTTTCAGCGCCTCAGGAAGGCAAGGAAAGGAGGGAGCCCCCCTCGGCCCTGCCTCCCCGCGGGGAGCCCCTTTCCCCTCCTCACAGCGGCGGGACCCGGCACCCCCAGCCCCAGCCGGCGGGCAATGAACGGCCGGGCCGGGCCAGACCCACCTCCCCCGCCCCAGCTCACTCACAGGCGACGTAGGCGACGAAGGCGAGCCCCACGAGCAGCTTCATCCTCCTGCGGTTGATGGCGGTCAGCAGGCGTAGCAGCGGCCCCTTGCTCACCATGCCAGACGACAGCAGCAACGGCGACGGCGGCAGCGCCCGGGCGCGCCTGCACGGCCGGACACGCCAGCGCGCGCGCGGCCACCCACCGGCCCCGCTCGCCCCGCTCGGATAACGCTCGGCTCCTCTCGGCCCCACTCGGCTTCTTACGTTGAGCATTCCGCTCCTCTCGGTCTCTGCTCGGCTCCCCTCGGTCCCTGCTCGGCTCCCCTCGGCCCCTGCTCGGCTCCTCTCGGTCCCCGCTCGGCTAACACTCAGCTCCCATCGGCCTCGCTCGGCTCCGCTCGGCTCCCCGCACCCAGGACTCGCCCGCGCAGGCGCAGTGGAGCGTGTCCTCCCTCCCTCCTTCCCTGCCCCTCGCTCGTGAACGCGCATGTGCGCGCTGCCGGCGCAGCAGTGCTGGGCTGTGCTTCCTTCGCAGTAAGCGATGGGCTTGTGGCCGGGAGGCCGACCGTATCCCGGGAGCGCGCCTGAAGGAAAAAGAAGGGCTCCCGCAGCCTCTCCGTGCCCCCTGTGCTGCTCTTTCAGGGCGTTTTGGTCCCCCATCACTTCGCGCCTCTGTGGCGCTTGGGATGGATATGTGGAAATGGGCTCACGCTCTGGCAATAACTGTGTCGTGTTGCCTCCTCGAGGGGCTGGTGTTTTGAAAGCACCTTTTGGTGCTGTGAAGGCTAGGAATCCCAAATGTGCTGTCTGTAGCTGTGCATGTTGCTTTGCTGTGGGAAATGAAAGATTTTGGGATGTTTTCCCCCCCAAAGTAGTGCTATATTAAGTTGCCTCTGTTTAGGATAATGAGATTGCACTGGAACAGGCCACCCAGATAAGCTGTGTTTGCCCCATCCCTTGAAGTGTTCAAGGCCAGGTTGGATCGGATCTTGAGCAACTTGGTTTGGTGGGAGGTGTCCCTGCCCATGGCACCCTTTCTACCAGGGGCATCCAGTTGGAACTGGATGATCTTTAAGGTCCCTTCCAACCCAAACCATACTGTGATTCTATGACTTTAACATGGTTTACCTTTCTACTACAGCTTCCACTTAAAATCCTTGTAGCCTGCTGTAAACTGCATGTTCCTATTTGTCCAAAATGGTAGGTGCCTTCTTCGCATGTCAAAACATGTTCTCCTGCTAGTAAAATAAACTTGATCTGAAGAGAAATCTCCCTCCACAACCCAACTTTAAAATCATAGAATCACCAGGTTGCAAGAGACCCACCGGATCATTGAGTCCAAGCATTCCTATCAATCACTAAACCATGGCCCTCAGCACCTTATCCACCTGTGCCTTAAACAGCTCCAGGACAGGTGACTCAACCACCTCCCTTGGGCAGCCTGTCCCAGTGCCCAATGACCCTTTCTGTGAAATTTTTTTTCTTGATGTCGAGCCTGAACCTCCCCTGGCAGAGCTTGAGGCCATTCCCTCTTGTCCTGCCCCTGTCACTTGGGAGAAGAGGCCAGCTCCCTCCTCTCCACAACTTCCTTTCAGGTAATTGTAGAGAGCAATTCATTCCCCTCCTGCAGGAGAAGAATGCAAGAACAAGTGTTTGTGAGTCATTTTAATCATTTAATTTCAATGTAGAAATACAGATGAAGAAACTATGACCTCAATCCAATAAAGACCCACACAGTTAACAAGAGTTAAGCTCTCCTTCTTATGAGGAGTGGAGTTGGTCATGTGTGTGAGTCTCAGAAGGGTAAATGCTGTAAGATGCTGTTCAGCGTCACTAAGAACACCACCCTGCAGCCCAGAGAGGCAAAGTGGCTTTATTCAGGAAACCTTGAGTACTGAAATTTCCTGGCTCCTAATGCAATGCTTTGATTATAAGGCCACCCCTTTCCTCTTGACTTTTACTTCCCCAGATTTGTATTTGATATACTTTACTTAGCTGTTTATTCCACTGCTTGTGGCTATATGGAGAAAAGGGAATAAAAACATCACCATTTAAAACATAGTTGCACTGAGTTTGTGTGCATAGTACGGTCACAAATAGTAATAGGATTTTGTACCAGAAATAAATTTGGCCATCAAAAAGCTATAGCTGAAGAGCACTGCGTGAAACCTGGAGAGTATTACTGAACTGTTACTCCCTCCCTGCACCTCAAACTCTGGTTGTTTTCAGTCATGAGTTTCCATAATGCTATTTGCATGCAGCACACTGATTCCACAAGCCTTTAGGGGTAGGCAAAACATTTCTAACAGTTGCCCTGCCCTAAGCTTGGCTGTGCAATCTGAAACTCAGTCAAGCTGCCTGCGTAACGCACCTTGCTTGGCACCATGCTCAGCGTTCAGGCTGATTTTGCCGCAGAAACATGTTGAGGCCAGCTGCAATCCCTGAAGGTGGGAAAAGTAGAGCAAAGGAGCAGGGTGCTTTATGAAGCTCCACGGCGGAGGAGACTTGAACTCTGTGGGAGGAAGCCTGACCATGCTTTCTACAGGGCCAACTGTTTGTCATGCTTAACACCAGGGCCAGCTGTGTCCATGTCACTCTCCGAGTGAGCCAGAGCATGTCTAATTTAATTGCAAGACGGTTGGCCTAAGTCCAACATATCTCAGCTGTAACTGTAGGCATGTCCCTCATAAGTACTGTAAATCCCTGCAGTTGTGTAATGGCCAACAGTAGGGACTCTTATTCTAGGACAGATTTCCTCACAATTCAGCTGCATCCTACCACTAGTGATACTTACCTAGGAGGAATTTTTCTGGTATCCCTATCCTCCCCTAATAAATCCACAACTGATTCTGTCAAGTAGCACTGTTGTACCACATAGGCACAATGATCTAGTCATGCAAAGCCCTAGATAATCTTGAAAACTAGTGTAATTCATTGTTGCATGGATAGTAAAAATGTGAAAATTGCTTTTTTCAAAAAAAACTAGAAAGTGAATATTTTTTTTCAGTGAACTCTAAGAGCAGATCACACTGGGGAAGTGACTAAAAAAACAGTTGTTGAAACTAGCAGCATTTATTTTCAGGGAGAGTTACCAGTTTGAGGGTTTGTGTGTTTTTTCATAAGAATAATGAAAAGAGAACATGCAGTTCTGGGAACAGACACAATTCTGTCTAACATCCATTTAACATTATGTCTAACATCCCAAAAGAAAAAGAAAGCTGCTAAGTGCTTCAGACAGTTATTATTTATTATTTGGATAGTGATGGCAATAAACAGTTTTAATTACGAATGGATCACAACTGTCCTAAGTATTAAATGAATGCAGAATTGAGACAGTCCCAGACTTTGAAAACATAAAAATTGAGGCAGAACATCCAATTAATGCAAGCAAGCAAACAAGCAGGTGTCATAGCATAATATGAAGATGACTACTTAAATAAAGGTTTGTCAAAATTAGGTGAATCATTTAGTGGTTTTGACAACTATTTGCAAAGAATATATTATAATATATAAGGAAATAATTGTGTTGCAGACTACAGTGTAGTCCATCTATTTTATTAACCAGTTTTGTTAAGTGCAATGTGGAAGCAGTCAATATATTTCATTCTGTAAGAGCTGAGTCCCCTTTTTACATCAAGCACATAGAAACTCAACATACAATGGTAGTCAGAGGAGTTGCTTCAGGCTCCAGGCTTAAACTTGATATACTGACTAGATTAAAAAAAGTCAAACAACATTCCTAAATTGACTGGTAGCATTAACTACATAAAGTACTTGGGTTTTGTGATGCATTTTTCCCCTGAGGGAACTGAAGACAGCATTTTACATTTTCAAAGTTGGAAAAAGATTTTAAGGCTCTACTTCTATTCTGAAAGTACAAAAGGCCACACACAAGATGTTGAGGTAATTGGGTCAGAATGAAATAGCAGAGATAGTGGCTAAATTACTGATTATAAAAACTCATGAGCAGTTAAAACCACTATTTCTCAAAGTTCTTTTATCATCCATCAAAGAAACTAGTTTATAGTTGGGTCAGCAAGTGAGTTATTCGTTCATTGCTGTTTTACATTTTATATTTCCCCAAGCCCTTTGGAGCTTTTTAATTGGCATAGTTCTACCCGCTTGGGAAGCAGTGACTTTGAATGGATCTAGTTTGGGTTGGATTTAGTCCAGACCATGCTGGAATCCCATGGCTTCTTTGTGTTGTACTACAGAACAATTGTAACTCTATGCCTCAGTTTCCCAGTATATCATTGCCCCAGAAAGTGTACAAGAATAAACCTATCTTGGGGTGGGACACAAATGTATATACACTTAATATGCATGTGTTGTAATGGCTGAAGACTGCTTTTTGTTGAGAAAACCCACTTGAGTTTTATACTGGAAGTCTACAGTGGTGACTGCAGCACTGAGAACAAGGAAACCACTTTCCTTCTGCATCTTTGATTGCAGTAATGCTGGCTGGATGTGACTTTAGCCATTTTAGTGGTATACTGTGTAAAAGGTCTGCTTCTCCATTCCTCATGCAAGCCTTAGGCAGATGGTTTACGAGCCACCTCAGTGATAGTGTTTCTGTATTACAGCTGTGTGAGGATTATCAGCTCAATTGCAAGTACCCTTATACCTGATGCTCTGAGTACCTGGAGAAGCAGGATAGTAAGGTGCTGGAGAGCACATCTGATCTGCAGTCTAGGTGTATCTGTTGCTATTTTTCCCCCTAAGGCAGAAAAGATTCTTAGTGCCTAAAGCAGAAAGTAAGCAACGTAATTAAAGATGTAAGAAAACTTGTACAGCTGAATTTATGGAAAGACACTACTGAGAAGAGTCTGCATCACAGCCCAGTTGAAATGTATTTGGAGTGTACAAATTCCTAGTGATGTTTGGAGTTATTTCTTTTCCACAAATTTCAGTGATGTAGCATCAGAGAGGTTAGATGAATAACAGAGAGAACGCATAGACTTACATGTTTTTGGAAATGTAGCATAAACTTATTATTTAGTTTAAACATTATTAAGTTTATGTAGTCTGTAGCTATGATTATCCATAGCCTTATGAAGAGGGATCTGGGACAGCTGCAAATAGGAGAGCCTCATGTAGCAGGCTCATCTGAATGATGAGGCAGAATGTACTCTCAGCAAGCTTGCAGATGAAACCAAACTGAGAAGAGTGGCTGATAGTTTACAGGGCTGTGCTGCCTTCCAGGGTGACTTTGGCAGACTGGAGAAATGAGCTGGCAGGGTTCTCATGAAATTCAACGAGGAGAAATGCAAACCCCTGCACCTGGAGAGGAGCAACTGCAGGAGTCAGTACATGCTGGGAGCCAAACAGCTAGAAAGGACTTGGATGTCCTGGACACCAAGAGGGATCCAGACTCTTTTCAGTGGTGCCCAGTCATTGGACCAGAGGCAGTGGGAACAAACTGAAACTCAGGACATTCCTTCTAAACATCAGTAAACATTTTTTCTCTGTGAAGTTTACTCATCATTGGCATGGGTTGCCCAGAGAGGTTGTGGAGTCTCCATCCCTGGAGATATTCAATGGCTGTCTGGACATGGTTCTGGGCAACTGGCTGTAGGTGACTCTGCTCAACCAGGTGACCTCCAGAGGTGCTTGCCAACCTCAACCGTTTTGTAACTCTGTGTTTACAGAACAAACACAGGCACAGTTCCACATATTTTACTTGGCTATGGGCTTTTGTTATTTTTCTGGATACAGCTGAATAGATACAAAACCAGACAAGTGCAAGTACCTTTGTATATTTTGAGCTATCTATGTGCCTTTAGTTATCTCAACTGAAATATTCATGTGAGTAAAGACAGTAACAAACAACCTTTTTATAACTTTACTCTTCTATGATTTCAAGTTTTAGAGTTATAGCTTATGCCCAAGGTAAACTACTGTATTGAATTTCTATTTTGAAGTAAGGAGGATTGGGAATTTCCAGTAGCTAATGAGATTTAACTGAATAAACTTTCATTGCTACCTTCCAATGTTGAATTACGGTGTTACATAAACAGTAAATTCCCCCAGTGAATACCTGTTAAATGGATTTGGAAAATCTTACATCCCAACTAGCAACAAACAAAAACTAACATGAGAACCCTTGAATTTTCTTGTTATACAGAGTATAAATTCACTGCTGGTGAAAGCAATACCCCATAGATTTCCAAATAATGTAAAAGCAATGCAAACTTTTGAGTATGAAACTTATTTGTAGGAAACAAATTGAGAATTCTTATGTACACAGTTTCACCTTGTGCCTCTCATTGGCACTGAAAGTTTATTGCTGAAGTCCTTATTAAAAACAACTGACAAAAGACAGCATTTCTACTACTAGATCAAAAATAATTTTCAAAAGTTTATCTTTTCATGGGAAGGTTTATACATGGGCAAGTTTGCATACATGAGGGGCTTCACACTAGACCATTAAGTTCAGTTGATTAGGCCAGGCCTGAACAATGCCGTCTGACCCTAATGGCTCATGCAACCTTCTGCTTTTAGCTGTGGAAAAAATACTTCAAGGTGAATAGTGAACTGAGGAAGGAATGCAATGAAAATAAAGCTGGAACGTACAACTGAATTACTTCTGGGAAATGTTCCTAGATCCTGAAGTTTCAACACATAGACAGCTTTGGAGCATTCTGCGAAAGGTTTTGAAAAAAACCAGTAATTCTATTATCAGGAGACTTACACTCAAAGTATGGAAGAGATCAAAAAGGTCTGGAAACCTTTCTTCTATGCATATGTGACAAGCTGACTAGGATCTCAAACTCTAGTGCCTGTTAAAAGGAAAATCATTATATTAAATCAAGTTATTGGTAATTTCCACAATTAAATGGTTCAGGAGCTTGTGTACTGTACATACAGAAGCATTTCCCAGCCAGATGTACTGGATTCACATTTCTGTGTCTCTTTATGTATCTCTCCCTGCTCTCCTGTCTCTCTGGTCCCTTAGTAATTTTTTAATCATCAGCTTCTTTCATCTGAAATAGTATAGGTCTCAGAGATGCTAATTTCCCTGCACATCTATTTGTGGTAGGTGGATGGAAAAAAGATATAGATTATGCTTAAGTCTTATTATGCAGCAAATAGTTTGTGCAGGAGAAATATATATGAACACTGTGACTGTGAGAATTCCAATCAGAGCTCACAATTTATTGGATATGAACCAGTCCAACTGCAAGCAAAATTTTTTGGTAGTAAGGCTTCATTAACTCTTCTGTTCCTTGAGTTATTAATTGTTGTAGCAAAACTTGAGAGCAAAATCCTCAGTGCTAGCTTCCTGGGAGAAATGTGTATGGCTCCAAAAGCAGAGAAATCTACAGAAAATGGAGAGTGATGTGGACAGGGGAAAGGAAAAGGAGGCAATCTGTTGAAACTAAGCAGCTGTGCCCAAATGTCTTGAAGCAGAAGCCTCAAGACTTCATCATTTTTCTGTCAAAAAGTTTGAGAACAATGCCAGATTATAAAGATCTAAAGTAGATTTCTGAACCCTTTTCATCCCCACACCCAGTACTCCATGGCATTTGCAAAAATAAGAAGTTTTTTGTATGAGGAGAGAAAAAGGGTGTCGTCCAAGTCAATGGCACTTTGGTACTGCATATTGGCTCAGTCCACCCACTCTCAGCCAAAATGAACTTGGCCGTAGTGACTGATTACTTATGCCTGTCATGAAGCCTTCATTTGCTAAATTCAGCCAACTGTAAAGCAAGTGCAAGTAAAACCAGTTTTGTACTCCATCTGTCAGACCATTCATTTGTCTTCTGTATGGTTTTGTCACATGCCAATGGACATTTCAAAAGAAAATGTGTTTGAAAGGCATTATTTTCCATTTTCATTTTTAAGGAAAATGACCATACTGAGAGGCTACATCAGCAAGCTTTGTCTAGAGACTAGTGTTCTCTTCTACAGAAATTCCAACAATGAATTCCTCACTGCCTTTATTGTTTATTTCAATATTTACAGCCATGTAGACAAAGCATTTATGGCATCTAAATTAACCTTGTGAGGTTAAAAAATCTGTAGTACCCTTACAGGTGGCACCCTTCATATCCATCTAGCTTTAGTAAAGGCTATGCTTAAATGTTTGTGGACTAAGGTATTGTGTCACTGAATAGAAATAGCTATGCTTGAACAAAACTGTATTACAACCCCAGCTATTAAGGGCCTCTAAATGATGCCTTTCAACACAGTCATGCAGTTTGGGAAATACTTGCAGTTTACTACCAGGGATAAAGAAACCTCTCTTTTTAGCAATAGTTGCTATCTATATTGCATCCTGCCATACACACACACATATATATATGTGTGTATATATATGTATATGAAATATGCTATCTATAGAAACATTGTCCTTCACTGAGAGCTGAAGGGCATCCAGATATCTGATGTTCCTCACTATTTTGGTCTCAGACCACACATTAAAGTACCATTAGAGTCTAATATCTGATACAACAGCACAAAAATATTTTTGTTTATTAGCTTTCACATGCCATCTATTAATGGTACATTCCACTGACAACTTGATGACTTTTATGGGTTCAAATGCTCACAACATCAACTGGGGACTGCCAAGTGCAGGTCCTGGGGACACCATAGCCAAGCAATAGAGGATGTCAGTCATCCCAAAATGTGACTACCAGGCCTAAATTTTCATATTCCCCACATACAGCTAAGCTAAGATGTCAGACAAAGGTGAGTTAAAAGGAAGGTTCTTTATGTAATACAGAGATACCAAACTGGTGTGTTGTTGCAGTTTAACCCTGGCAGGAAACTCAGGAGTATACACGTACTTGCTCACTCCCCACCAGTGAGAAAACTCATAAGTTGAGATGCAGACACCAAAATACTACTTGCAGTACTGAGCTGGGTCCTGGATAGTTCTGCATAAATGATTTTCACAGTTTTTCTCTTCAGCCTTTCAAGAGTTGATTTTCCCCCAAACACAGACACTTCCTTCCTCAAATGCCTTTCCTTTTTATACCCCTGCAGAGCATTGAAGGGTGCAGCTCTAGATATAGTGAAGTAAGCAGTGCATAATTTTTGCATTTGTTCAGTAAAGTCAGAGCAAGCACTCACTCTACAGCTCATATCTTTGATTTAGCCATGGAAATACTTTGCCTCAAATATTCTCATTTTTTTTTTCTTTGAAATCAGTCTCTAGAAGTGAGGTAATTGGGAATTTCTTTTCTCCTTGTATACAGCACTTCCATTAGCATCATGCAAAAGAAGATCTTCCTAGTTCACAGGTCAGTCAATTTCAAGAAGTAAAGCCTTTAGAACAATTAATCCAAGTCACTGAAAAAGTATTCATGCCTGCATTTTTTCAGTCTTCAGTAGTTTAATTGCCTTTTGAGCCTGATGAGGTGCTGATCTCTGTTAGATTGCAATAGCTGAGCCTCCTCTGACAATAACTTAGAAATGGAAATAAGGTAATTATCATCTGGCCATCCAGTTTTCTAAATAAGAAATGTTATTTGGTCTCTTTAGTCAGTAGAAGTGATCATATAGTTTATATAATTCTATTTCAGTCTGATAAAATTAATAAATATCTTATAGTCTGCCTACTCACAGCTTCACTTGGATTTACAAATCTTTTTTTAAATTTATATTAGCACTGTCTCCCTCCAGTCCTGCAGGAGCAAGCTAAGTCAGGGAGAGGGAATACAGGAGCTAAGGAGTTGCTATTCAGTCAGACACTTCAGTATTTAATATGTTGCCTCTCTTCCAGTCTTTGTGTGAATTTAATGGGAGATGCATGTACAAAACATGGTTTTTTATGGATGTGCCAGTGCCATTTCAGTAAAGGAACTCATAAAAGAAATCAGGTGAATTCCTTGAAGTATAAATTAAAAGTAAGAAAAGCAAGGAAAGAAAATTTTTAAAAAGTTAATCACCAAGAATAATTTGTTACATACACAGTGTTAAGCCACACATTTAATGATCAAGTGAACTGGTGTAGGTCCTAAACTAAACTCTGGACTTGGGGTTGAGAATGCAGGGTTTGTGAATACTGATCTGGCTGTTCTAAGGGAAATCACATCCCTTCTGTGTAGACTCTTTCTATTGTTTAAACCAAACATTAAAAGGCTAATTCCAGACACTAATTCCACTACCAAACTGCTGTATGACCTTGACTACTGAATGGGATTGACAATCTCCCCTTTTAGAGGTTTGCAGGCTTCTCATACAGCTTTTCTGTCCTTTAAATACTCGTTACCACTACATGATGTTTCCATTTCTTAAAACTTGTTCTTGGTAATAGCTTGTTACAGCTGAAGACTGTAACACATGCTATGTACTGCTTACTCTTAAAAGCCTAGATTGCCCATTTCAAGAACAGTTTAGCCACCTAGAGCTAAATCTGCATCAGATTTTACCAAGAAAAGTCATATTAGTCATCCATCAACTGTTGCTGGATTACATTTACACAAAAGATTATTAAAAAAGAGAGAGAGTTTTACTTATAGCAACTTTCCAGCAATATCCAAAACTTACACAGACCTCATCGTCACAGAAAAAATTACTGCAAGGAAATCAGCTCCACAGTTGAAATTTTGCTGTCAGTCAGTCACTCTGAATTACATGTTTTTTCATATGTTTTGCATGCAGAGGTGGGGTTGACTGGGGGAAATAAAAGCAACAATACATTTGAGACAAAAGCAGAAAGATAGAAGCTGTAGTGTGTAGAAGAAAAGAGGCATTTTTTGTTTTATTTATTCTGCAGTGTAATTTTTGTGAAGTTTTACAAGACTGCCTAGAAAGCTCACTTATGTATTGCAGTCCTTCCCCATATGCCAAGAGGCTTTTTCCTCTGAGCTCACATTATACCAGGGCATTGGGATACTCAGTGTGCTTACATTTACCTGTAGAATCTTCCATGTCTACCTCAGCTCACTGCTCATAACAACTGCTAATGGCCTGGCTTCACAGCAGAGTTAACTCAATTGCAAGCATAGTGAAAGCGTGGTATCAGACCACTTAGATGGAGAGCACGTTAGGTCTAGAAGTCTTTATCCTCATGATGCTGTAGACCTGAGCAATGGTACTGTGTCCATATAAATGCTGTTCCAGCCTAAGGGCTTTAAAAACGACTGTTCAATGAATTCATCCACAAGATTCCTTCTTGACTGCTCAGAGATGCTGTCTGCAGCAGTGGCATGAAAAAAATACTTTATGTAAGTAGCTTCCAAGCAGTTATTCGTTATTAATGCAGACAGTTCTGAAAGTAAAAGCAAACAGCATTTGGCAGCAAGAGCTCAGGAATATCATTAAGGAATTCAATCTGCCAACCAATGAGTGCTTTGTAGTGCAATGAGCTGACTTCCCTTCCTATTTGCCTCTTTCTTTTTTAATGCTAAACATAAAAAATGTCATTGTAAGTGTATTTTTGCTATTGATGTGTTTTGCTGGTACTATACCACAGCCTACCAGAAAATTAATGTTATCTAGTGATCTATGTTCTCTGTTTGTGTCATAGAGATAGAACTGAAATGCATGAAAAGTACAGAACACAGGAGAAATTCAGCAAAGTACAAGCCTGATAATACAGGGTTTGGAACTAGATGACCAGCAGTACGAACATCTAGTTTCCTTGCATATTCATTGAGTGTATTTGCCAACACTGAGGCCATTACTTATGTAGGTGCTTTGCAGAGTAGCAATAGGTGGCAAAGAACAGCCAATAAGCATGGTCTCTGATAAAAACTCCTGGTATTTCCTTTAGTCACACGTATTACATTCTGGTCTGGTCTGGTTTGGTCTAGTCTAGTCTAGGCTATGTCACAGAAATTAAATGTGTTTAAGATTAAGGAGACTAAATAATTTTTTAAACCTCATGGCTTTAACATGACCTGATTAGTGTAAAACATTTTTATTAAACAGCTGGAAAGAATTAATATATCAATTGCTTTGGATAGGTTAATCCACAAAATTGGAATGTGGCATTCAGTCTTGGCATGCCAAATACCATCTTGTGTGGCTGTACAGAAAGAATAATGTAGTGCTCTGATCTCAGTTCAGATCTGGCTGGTGTTGGATCAGCAAGTCATCAGTTACATGCTATTTCACTAAAAGTGATCGACAAAGGAGAATAAAGTTTATCAGTCTTATCTAAAAAAGCAAACAAGTAAACAAGAGAACAAAGTGTAGAACCACAGAAGACCTCATCTTTAGAGAATGAGTCCTCCAGGACTTTTTTCCTGCTTCATTTTCTGATGTTAGAAACATCAGGAACAGAAATCTTGTCTCTCATACCTTTGTTGAAAGATTCATTCAGCATTTAGTTAAAAGAGATGAAGTGTTGAGTGATTTACACAGACAGTATTTCTTGTGGATATGTTAATTAAATTAATGTAAACTGACTTTAATCAAACATCAACAAAGTGCACAAACTGAGGTATTTCAAACAGTCTGAATAATGATCTCATTTGCTTTACTCGTTCATTCTAAGTTCCTTGGTATGTGTCACATCTCAGCCCTGCCACTTGTCTAGCTCTCTGTTGAGACTCTAGGGGAAAATAAGCCCTGAAATTGTTCTTTTATAACTCAAATATTTAAAAGTAAAATTCTGACCTTCACCTCTCCAGAGGGAGTCTTTCAGACCATAAACTTCACTATAATTTAAGCCTCCCCTCTAGAAATCATGCCAATTTGTTTTCACAGGAGACTTTTATTTAATGCTCCGAAAGGTAATTCACAAGAGTAAAAGTCGGTAGTTTTATTTGCAACCAACCTTTCTGGTAAATACATAGACAATCAAGGTAAAGGAGCTGGGATAAGTAGACATGGCACGTGGAACAGCTAGGGGGACACTGTATCCAGGCCTAGAGTGTATTCTTGAACACTGAATATATAATTATTCTTGTTATATTTTTTACTCTCTTAAATGTTTTTTTCCATAGTTACTGAAATTAAAATCAATAGTTCTTTGATCTTGGGAGAATTTGGTATTTGGTGGTAATGATGTGTGTGCTTCTGCAATTTACCAGATGGAGAATTCAACTCTATTTGTCACCATCCTTATGCCACAGGAATGTGAAAATTTGCTTGTTTTAGGCAGTCACTATCTGTAAAGATACATACCTAGATCAAGAATGGACAGAAATCACTATTAGTTGATTGTGGTATAGCGGAATTCCTCTCAAAAACATATCCAGGTGTCTATGCAGGTTTCTCCTGACTCCTTCCCTTCATCAAGCCATCAAGGCTTCGCTCATTTTGTCCTACTGCCAATGATTTTACATTACCCCATAGATACTAGCAACCTACAGTAAGCTCCACAAAATAGGGAACTGCTCTTACTCCAGTTTTACAAGTAGGAGACTGAAGCAAAAAAGGACAAATAAGGCAGTAGACTACTTCTCTGTGCAGGTTACTGAGTACTTCCTTCCCTAGTGTATCTCCCTAACTACTTACCAGATGCTCAGCTCAAGTAAGGGAGGCAGAGCATAGTTTTAAGTGGCCTACCTAGGTTTGGAGAGCTGAGCTGTTCAGTTTTTCTTCTGTAATCTGAGGCACCAAACATGTTTAAAGAAGCAGTGCTGCCTTTAATCCAGCTGCAGGGAACCAGACTGGGAACTGATCTGGTGAAAAGGCACTTTTTAAAAGAGTGTGTTATAAAGTCTGCGTATTGACAGGCAGCTGGCATGATTATTTTGCTGGAGAGTCTACTTTATGCAGGCTTCACCAGTTAAACTATGGCCTCAATTTAAAGGCACTGTAAGATCTTCCAGGGATAGCCATAACCAAAGCAAGATCAGTTGTGCTAATTCATCTGCCTTCTATTATTATTTTATATATCATTTCAGAAAACAGTGTGTATTTATAAAAATACCTTGTTTAAAACTTGTGGGTGCATGCACATTGTGAACTTCCATAGTTAGGTGATTTCAGTTCTATATATGTTTTTATGTCTACATATTGAACAATTAGGATTAATAAATTACCAGCTAACTATGGCAAACTTCAGTTTAGATAACCAATGCCCACTTAGTCCAGAGAAAACCAAAGGTAGATG
Organism: Piaya cayana; assembly: GCA_013389865.1. Lineage (NCBI taxonomy): Eukaryota > Metazoa > Chordata > Aves > Cuculiformes > Coccyzidae > Piaya > Piaya cayana. Next base: position 35,943 of record WAAB01013981.1, on the reverse strand, counting down.
TTTTCCTCTGGATTATTCCACCTATGCTCTTGGTTTAGGTGTTTTAATTGAGCTAGTGAGTTTATTTTGGCCTTCTTTTAATGTTTCCTTATGGGCAACTGAATTCTACAAAGCTAATTAGAAGCTTCAGAAGGGATCCCTGCCAGTACCTTTGACACCTTAGATTTACATATCTTCTCTGACTTTTTTTACTGTTTCTGAGCAACTAAGGTACAAATAATAAAACTCTTTTTTTTCATAATTAATATGAAAGGCAATGTGACTCCACAAATTTAACAATATCTTCTGATCCCATACTCATAAAAAAAAGAGCAAGCAGCTCATAAAATTGGGCTTTGAGATGCTATCCCCAACAAGGAAACTGAAATTCTGCAAAGTCTACTTAGATTTTGAGAGTTTTTAATTTTATTTTTTGAGCAGCTCTCCAGGGGTATCCCAGGAGAAGTTAAACAAGAACCTGTTTTGTGAAATCAGTAATTGGAAGAGTGGGTCCCATTTTGATTTTTGTTTTCAAGTTGAGAACATGTTGTTCGGCCCTGAAAAAGTTCTCCTGTGTCTAAAAAGTGACTTATTTAGTTTTTAATGTGACAGACAAAACTGCTGATGTGCATAACAAATAACCTCTAAATCTTTTCTGCCAGGAGAACAATGACTGAAGAATTATGCAGTTCCTCACAGATTCTGCTTATTGTGCTTTAAAGGAATTTTCTAGCAAGTTGAATTTTTATCCTGTGTGACTTGCATATGATTTCATGTCTGTCCAAAAATCAGTGTGAAATTGTAAAGTTGTATTTCCTTTATCATTACTTTTATTTGGAAGTAGTAGTGGGACTCATCTTCACAATCCTCTCCTCTCCCCAAAAGCTCCTCATTTTCATGAATATTTTACATTCCTACCAAATATAAAAAAAAGACTAATGTTCATACAAAAAGGTTATGATTCAATCTCCAGTCTTTTGATGATTTCATACTAATTCTTGTCTTTTAAGGATAAGCAGATCATATAACACATTACAGTTGCTGGAGCATGTTATGGGGACCTGTAGCCACATCGACATTATACTTTACTTTGATACAGTACTGAATCTATGTAGTGAATTCCTCCAACTGTCCGCAGCTGTGCGTTGACTGATTTGGCTTGTAAAGCACTTAGATATATTCTTTTGATGAATACTAATTTGAAAATGTGCTCCTCTTGTGGATCAAGTGTACCACAACACCTAACAGCCCTAAGAGCTTGAATCAATTATGATCCTTTGGACAGCTTCAGTCCACCATCAGGGGTATAGATAGAATATAATCTGAAGTTAAAGTCCTGTAACATCTGGTATAGATATATAAGACAAGCATTCATTGCTGCCATGCTAAGATGGTTCTCTTACACCCAAGTACTTGCTAAAGCAGACCTTACCTCTGATTCCTTACTTTCTATGAAGTATTTTAATCTCCTTATTTTCACCTCTCATATGCCTTTTACTTTTTATTTTCTTTTAAATACATACACTAATCTCTTGCCTTAATAGGACTTTTTTTTTCTGATTTGTCTTGGAAACAAACCAGTGATCCAAAGAAGTTCTCCAGTTTCCAGCTTACATGTGCTGTCTAAACATAATTTATCACTTTCAGGTTTTCCTTTTATTTATGAAAAGTTTTGCTTATCACTTTTGTGTCTTTGAAATGCCCATTTCTCTGTTAAGGAGACTGGAATGAAATGAGGAGAACGCCTACTGATAAATTACCCTCTTCCCTGACTTACGTTTCTAAAATATTTTGCAATAGCTGATGTTAAAAAATTCTTTGGAAATAGTATTACAAGGGACTCCCAGCAGATTGCTCATGGAGCTTAGCACATTGCATATTACACTATAGCAAAGCATAACAAAGGAATAATTCAAGAAATCTTATTAAATATTAATATGGTTGAAGTAAAACTGCAGCAAGCCTTTCTCTCTGCCCTTGACTGGATTTTGTTTATATGTCACTCACAGGTAGCTACAATTTGTGTAAGAAGTTTGTTCTTAGACCTTTTGTACTGTTTTACTTCAGTCTCCATCTGACACTAACTTTTTAGATTATCAGACAGTATTAAATAATTAGGTATTAAAGTTTAACTTGGGCTCACAGGAGGGCTGGACAAAGGGCCAGAAGTAAAATGCAGAGTGTGGGATGTGGAGTGATAGTTAGAAGCGGAATTCTACCTGCTCAGCCTGTACTTATCCACTCTCAGGTATCTGCTTGTCATCACCAAGAGCCACTTCAAATTTCTTCACCGTCCTGTGTATGCCACAGCTGCCTTGACAGCAACAACTGGTAGGGTGATACCACATCCACATCCAAATTAAACACTGCCAAGAGTGTTGGTGCTCAAGTCTATAGCAGATTGAGTAATTTGACTTCATGCAAGTAAAATCTCTCAGAAAGAACTGAAACCCCATGGCATTTCCCAATCTAGCAAGTGTCTTGCTAAATCAGTGCAATACCTTCATGTATTGACAGCTTGTTCAGGTATTTAGTGTTCCAGTTATCTAGAACAACATTACCTTAATCTTTGGGACAGAAGCAGATAATTTCATCATAGTGTTTTAAGAACTTGCTTTCAATACCAAGGCTGATTCAGACCAAGTGCAATAATTTAGGATTTGCTTAGATGGTTATTGCTGAGGCAAGTCAACGTGACATATTCATTCCATTTGATCATGTGAGTGTTATGTTGACAATTGACCTTTGATAATTCAAAAGCCTTTTGAAACAACTAGTGGAACTATAATGCTATATTGAGATCTACTTAAAACTTCTGAACATGATTTTCACTTTAATGCCAAATGCATTCCTATCGATGTAACTAGTGCAATCATATAATTGAATGGACTTGAAGTAGTAGCTTAAAAAGAACAAATGGACAATCTGAGTGGGAAAACAATTCAGGAAAAAAAATTAAGTGGTAATTTGCTGACTAGCACACCACTTATGTTCTATTTTATGAGAAGCAGAATATTGCTGTATTTTGAATCTTACTTTCGTGACTATGCCTCTGGCTTTTCATATTTATACACCTTTTCCTGGGACTAATTTAAATTAAAAAAAATCAGAATTGAAACCATAACCTTTTTTTTAATAAAAGGAGATTTTTTTCATGCATATGAGTGCTAATCTCCTTGAAGTGCAAGTGACTGTTGGGTTGGAGCTAGTTCTAATTGAAAGCAATCAAATGCTTTCTTTGGCATCAGTATTTTCAAGATATGCGGAAGGCTTATCTATTATTCTGAATTGTTACCATTGTTAATTGTTTCCTGTGTGGTAATCTTATCAATACTTATTTTTTCTGAAATGAGATCAATCCTATTCATTAACTAAATTGAATAATGGAGTTCTTTCACATGTTGTATTTACTTATATGCATGAAAAAAACCCACACATGCCTATATATGCACCTTTCCCTTTATAATGTACATAGTAAACAAATGAATGCTTTACCTGGTACCTATAAATTAATAGTGGCTGTAAAATATTTTTTAAACATATGCATGTTAGCAAATAACACCAAAATATTTTTTGAATGTGCGTTCATTAGCAAATGTCAACACCCATGTTTCATTTAACAGAGCTAGGATAAAACAAAATTAACAGACCAGTCACTGCAATTTGATTGCTTCCCTCTCTCACAGTCTGATCTGACTAGAGGTTTCAGGAAGCAAGCCGCTTGGTCCTTATAGCGCGATACATGTCCCTAGGTGCATCATTCTCTCCACCAACTGCCACTGCTGGTGAAACCACTGCAGCCAGGGATGGTCTTTCCACTCTGATAAGGAGGAAGGGAGGGACAACACTGCTCCAGCTGCACTTAGGCGATGGAGGTGACTTAGTCCAAGTGCTTTCCTCTACCAAAGCTAATGGGACCCGAGTCAAAAGGGCAAACAGGTGAGAGGGAAAACGGGCCCAAGTGGTGATGTGTTGAAAGGATATTTCCTTTCATTGCAGCAGGCAAGGGACTGAGTTAAATGAAAAGCATGGTGTGCCTGGGAGCCTCTCTTTGTACTGTCTGGAGAGTGGCATGGGAGAGCATCTCTAGAGCCGTAGATGTTCTGCTCAGTGCCCACAGCTCAGGTGTCACCTTGCTGGAAATAAATGGAGTGCAGTCGTGCAAGCAGCCAGTGTTTTTAAATGAAATACCTCTGTGTCTCTGTGGCCACTCAGAGGGACCATTGCAAAATCAAGAAATACAAGCCTCTGTCAGATGGCCAACGTCGTTTAAATGATGGTTTAAGCAGTCAGGACTATCATACAAACCAACAGGAAATAAACCTCTCCATGCTGCTTCGCAGTGAAATAAATATTTGCTCCTGGAATGTGGTCTTTCTGCCAGTGACTGATAGCAGCAAAGGACTCTGCTGAGTATTCTTTTACCACACAAGGACAGATAAGGATAGGTTGTGAGGTGGCACAAAGCATAATTGTCACATAGTATTTTGAGGAAATGCCAGGGGGCTTGGACCGTGAAAGATGATAAGAGACAATTAAATAGTGTATCTTTCTTCAGTGAACTATACTTTGCCTTAAACTAGTGACTGACTGAATAAACAAGTAATGTAAAAAGATGAGTAAAAAAATGTGTTATAAAGTCTGAATAATTCTCTTACAAGAGATTCCTGCTTTCATTGGACATCAACCATTCCAGGCAGATTCTGGGGACATAGACTGATAGAAAGGTAGTCACTTGTCCACCAATTAGCACATAATTTATTTCCCTGAGGTGTCAGAAATCAACTTCTGGCACTAAACAGTCTTGTTTTGACTTGTTCTGCAGTGGCTCTTGCTTCACCTCAGCTTGCAATTTCTGGAGAATATTACAGCTACAGGATGATTTAGAAGAGTAGAAAGTCTCAGGTAGAGAAACCCAGGCATGGTCTGAAGAGAGCCTTAGTGAGTCAGTTGCCCAAGGGGCACAGGAAAAAGTATTTTTCAGTGGTGTAGTTCCAATTAACTCTGCAAAGGTGCACATGTTACAGTCTTATTCAGGATGAAAACTGTGTTTAACAAGACCACCTGTCAATGAAAACATGAGAAGCAAGAAATTCTGTCCAAACAGAATGGAAGCAGCTGAGTTTCAAACATTTCTTTATCCTCATCTCTTCCCTGCTTTCTCACTCCTAATAGAGGAATTTTTGGTGTCTAATGGAGAGCAGAACCAACCCTTAATGGAAAGGCCAAACACACAACATGACTAAACAAGCTTTATTTCCTTAGATTACCACATTAAAAATAGGCCCTTTCTTAGTTTAAACAGTTGATTACATTCTATGACCAAAGGGAATGGTGGGGGAGGAAGAAATACTTCAGAAACATTAATCTTTGTGTATACAACAATGGAAGGTTAACATTGCTCCTGTATCTGAAGAGACCTTCAGATGAGTTTACCTGCCTTAGACTTTACTGTTTACTTACCTTCAGCTTTGCAGTTTATCTCATTGTGCATTTTAGCTTGGTTTTATTTCTGATCTTGCTGAGACTTCATAGTTAGGTAGCAAACCCAGTGCCCACATGAAGCCTGAAATGACCAGAGCTTTGCCCACACGGCTTTGGTTACAAATTTCTAACCCTTTAATGCAATAGGGCATCTCAGAACCATGTAGCAGCATTTTTTTCCTGGGTTTATGTGAGCTTACAATACAAATCTAAACCCTCAAAAAAATGCAGTTTCAATATTTTTCTTTGAAATTTTTTTAATGTATGGTGAAATCATAAACAGATCTAAATGTATAAACAAATAGGATTTGCCATTCAACATTTCTCAGTATGAGTCAGGAACCCATCAGTGTGCTGAAATATTTTTTTTTAAATTTGTTTTCCATCTGATTCATTTCACATAGTTTAGTAATGTCAATATTCTCGTGCTTCACTGGAGCTGTAGTTTTAGCATGATCTTTGTACAGTATCTTGTATTGCAAACTTTGCATAGTAACTGCTGCTAGACAAGGGTCTAAAGGGAGAAAGGAAGAGAAGAGATAATTTTCTACATGACCAGAAAAAGAATGTTTGTGGTTATGCTTTATGAGTTTTATTCTTTCACTTCACTTCACTTAACATCTCCAGTGTTAGTACAGTATTTTGCTGTACATTGCTATATTTCACATGAGATTTCTGCACTCTCTGCTTCTTGTATATTCACGGCTTATGCTGTTATCCTAACTAAAATTGTTTTGTGAGCCATAGGAGGAAATCTGTATTATTTCACTCACAAATGTAAGTCTAAAAATCATCTCTCAGGGAAGCCCATTGATTTTACAGTCCCTGTCCTATACAGTCCCTTTTGCCAACAGAGAGAATGCAGATCAGACTGACTGGACAGGAGGCAGAAATTTTGTCTTAAGCGTAGATCAGAATTTGCATCATATGTATAAAAATGCAGAGTAGATGAAAAGCTGCACATGCTGTTGAGCCAGAATGTGCCAATGAGGGTGGGGAATGTAAACTCTGTACCAGCTGTTCAGTCTTCAGCATCAGCCACCAAATCTGCCTGATGTATGCAGTAACTCCAACTCTACTAAAGTTATTTAAATCAATCTTATGAAATTCTGTTGCATGAATTGTGGCTAAATTTTGGTTCTCTCCTAATGCCAGTTTCTAATTTATTTACTTTTCAAATGAATCAGTTTCATATCTTCAGGGCAAAATGTAAATGTTGCTGGAGTATTTATGGTTGATTTGAATATATGTTATTCTAAGGTATTTGCACAGCATCCTCAAAGCTGTGATCAGCACTTTAAAAATCAGCAGTGTATCATCAAATTCTATTTTTGACTGAGCTGTTGAGGGCATTTTCAAAATCCCTACCTGAGTCAATCAGTTGCAATCACTCAGAGTACACATTAATGATTGATTTTGACATTTGGAGTGGTAAGATTATTATAACACAGAATAAAGCACCTGTGGCTCTTCTGTTTTGAATGGCTGTTTGGGTAATGTCATGAAGTAATGGATTGCCTAGCACAAATGGTTAGTGAGATCAGTTAAGCTTTCATAGTCAAAGCAGAATGTTTTTTGGGGAGCAAGATTTGTAAAAAGCTTGTCTCACACTGTATAGCATCATCATTCTATATGAAGACCTATGCAATCATGATTCTTACTTTCAGCTCACAGTACCCAGCACTACATTTTACTGTAATTAAGGTAGCATAAAGAAGCATAAGCTATTATTTAATGTTGTTCAGATAGCATACATACTAGTTATAGAAAGGTTTGCTATAGTAAGAGCTCCAACACTTGATATTTTTGTAATTAACAAAAAGAAAGTCAACCAAATCTTTGAGCATAAATAGTTCTGGTCAAGTCAATGGAAGTGTACCCCAGTGGTAGCAGTTCAACCTATAGCCCATCACATTAGTACTTGTGATAAATATCAATAAAGTGCCAAGGTTTAAATATCAGTAAAACAGCAACTTTTTTTTCTGAAAATTATGTGAATCTTTTTAGCAACTGAATCAAGCATTTTCAGACTTGGGATTTTTTTGCTTTTTCTTGGCTTCCCAAAAGACAGGATGTATTTCTTACTGGTTTTATAAAACTCTGGCCTTTATTATGGTTATGCCTGTTCATTTGTAGTCCCTCAAACTCACAGAGTAAATCTGGAAATACAAAAGTATGTATTCTGTATGAGATTAATTCTACTTGTTTCCTTGTTGACTTTGCTCTCAGGTACCCACCTGGCTGGACTTGTATTTACAATCAACTGCAACTTAATTAATTCTTCACATCTCTTCATGATCCTCCTATATATGACAGAATGAGCTGCTTTTCATGATGAGGCTTTTCAACTGCAAGATGTCAAGAACAATAAAAATATTCTATAAAGTCCAGTCAAAAAGGGCATAAACAACAGCAATCACCTAGGAGAAGGTCCCAACATTGCAGTCAAAAAACACTGGGATACTGAGGGCCTGAAGAAGTTGGTGGTGTTTTAATGATATGGTTTTAGTTTTCTTGCCATTTTAACCAATTTTTTTCTGTTGCAAGTTATGTTCTTCGAACAGCTAAAACATTGGATATTTTTGGTTGATATATTTTTCTAGCTGTACCAAAATCTTCAGTCTGTATCCAGACATTTCAGGGAGGAAGAAATATTAGAAGCTGTAATTATACTGCCTAAACAAATAATTGAACAAAGAGGCATTTACATAAGTAAGAGATGGTTGAAGATGTAGAAACTTTGTTCTGCAGAATCAACAGGAAATCTTGTAATGTAATCCCTGTAACAAAACTCTTCCAACCAAGACTGCTTAGTACATCAGAGCTCTCTAAAAAGACAGCATCTTAGTTGCCATTTGCTTGTTTAGAGATTGAATGGAAACGCTATTGATGCTAACTAGAACAGGACAACCCTAGGTGGGCTTCTTTTTTGAGTTTTCTGGGTTCATTTGCAGTCCCACCAGTCTGTATACTCTGGATCCATGCAAAAGATGTTTTGGGAGCTCTAGTCAATTGTTTTGAGACTTAAAACCTGGATAAAACCTTGAAGTATCGGTGTTGCTAGGGTCATCTGTGCTTAAATTTGAGCATATGCTCACTAATGGGTCATTTCTCAAAGACAGTTCCTAGCCCAAAGAGCAGAATATGTACAGGGCTTGTTTTTTATCTTTGTGAGCTTCCATTATGAGTTTCTTATACTAAGAAAGTGAAGAAAAATCTCTTTCAGAATTTTACAAAGAATGTGTCAGTGTGAATATTCAAGTGTACACATGTTGTGTTTGCATATGGAGGAACAAGATATTCCTTATCTGAAGAGTTAAAATGTGAACTCTGGTAAGCTGTTGTGAGGAAAGCCAGGAGCAAGGGCCTGCCTCTCCTTTCCTTTGGGACCTCCTTTTAAGCTGAGAATTTCCTTTTGCTAGTTGTGCTACTACCTCAGAGGTGCAGCTGCTCTCGCTGCTCTTAGTTTCAGATCAGCTCGCTTCTGACCCGCACCTGGTGTCTTGGCCTCCTGGCTTCACTTGGACCCGCCTCTTCACTGCAGACTTGCTGGATAGTTATTGGGAAATGTTTGACACTGGTCAATGTCTCCTGACCTGATCCAAACTTTGACTTTGATTCAGCCTCCTAGCTCCTTGCTGGCCAGGCCACTGCTCTTGCCCACTTGCCATCACACTCAGCTCACGACTCACTGTCCTCACCTGCTCCTTGATGCTGCCAATGTACTCCAAATGGAAATTCAGGATTTACCACCAAGAGGAATAGAAATCTTCAAAAGAAGAGCAAGACTCAAATGAACTGGCAGTGACCCTACCAGAACTTGCTGGATGTCACCCTGAGTGGGGACAGAGACATTGCCCCTCAACAGTTACATTTTTCAGACTTTACCCCTTCCAGGAAACAGAGGTACATCAAGTTATCTGTGTAACTGAATACAATCCCTCCTCACTGAACTCAGTGATCACAGGGTCTAGTCTGACTGTGACAGGATTTGTCTCTGCTGTAAGTGAAACCAGAGGAAACATAGGGTACAATTTTAACTAGTCTTATCTCTGCATGGGCTGATAAGTGTGTCACATTCTCTGAGCAGAATTTCCTGTCTATCCCTCTCCTACCAAAGGCAGCCTTTCCCACCTCCTCATGAGGCCCATCTGACCTGCTGACAGGCAAGCTAAGCAATATTCCCTTGGCATTTTCATCTCATGCTCTTCTCACAGTTTGTTAAAGCATTGCCAACACCATATAACACTCATTGTCAAGTGAGAGTTTTTATTTTAACAAGCTATTTGCTTGTTAGAGTGATTTTTGCAGAAGAGACCACACATCTGAGTGAGATGTTTGTCATTTTCTCTCCTTGGACTGCAAGGCTCACACAGAAGTGTTATCACACTAGACAAGTGCTTGACACAAAGTTCCTGACTCCATAGAGATCTTGTCTGGTAAGGCTACCCTGCCAACACCTATTGCAGAGTGTAACCACGAAGCTTCCTCTCCTGTTTCAGTACTTGAAAAAAGGGAAGGATCGATCTCAGCTAGACTTGGGCAGCTAATTCTACTTAGTCATCACAATAATTCTTAATCATCTTGAGACAAATACGTAAAAAAGCTGGAAGGAGTTGCTTGTGGGGGACAGCCAGTTGCTCTCTCTTGACTAGAGAAAAGTCTTTAATCTGTAAGTTCAGACCTGTTTTTTTCAGACAAGGGAGTTAGATGCTAGCTCATTAGCAGCTTTTTGTATCATCCCATTTTTGGTCGTTTCAGAAGATTCACTGTATTTTAGTCCTCCACTGTCGTCTTCATCAAATGAACTCAGCTTGAGTTCCCCCTGCACCTGCCTGTGGCCTCAAATGCCTGATCAGTGTTATCTTCACAGTAGTTCTTGAGCATCACAAGGAATGAGCAGCAAAGACCTGCAGGATGCTATCTCATGAAACACATTAACTATTGTTCCATTCTCTGTCACAAAAAGTGGAATTACTAAAGATCTATACTGCACAGCAACCTTCTCTCACATGTGGGTCCACTCTTCATCTCCTGTCGAAGATTACTGTGCATGTTGCTTTCTTCAGTGGATATCAAACTCTTTTTTTCTCTGACTGTGACTCCACCTCCAAAAAGGAAACAAGAATTTTCTTGTGTATAACAGAAAATATGGCATCTTGGGTACCATAGAATGGTTTGAGTTGGATGGGACCTTAAAGATCCAGTTCCAACACCCCTGCTATGCACAGGGACACCTCCCACTGGATCAGATCGCTCAGAGTCTCATCCAACTTGACCCTAAACACCTCCAGGAATGAAATATCCATGAATTCTCTGGGCAACCTGTGCCAGGGCCTCACCACCCTCACAAGAAAATATTTCTTCCTAATATCCAACCTAAATCTACCACAGAGAAACTCTTTATAAACAAGAAGAGCTTCTTCACCCATATGTACTATAAACTGCTTTTGCAGGATTCCCATTTCCTGCTATTACAGACATTCCATCATTGGAGTTGGGAGGAGAAGTTAAATTTCCTAAGTCATTACATTTTAGCCTTTCACTTTTTCAAGACTTCATAAAATAAATCTGTCCCTGTTTAAACCAGAGAGCATAAACCAGTGCTATCTTCAAAAAGATAAAAGTATGCTATATGTTGATGAGAGTTCTGGAATTGTGTGTAATAATAATAAAAATCAATAATGGCATGTTCAGATAGATTTACTTTATTTTTCTGCTGTTTGCCTGCTCCACCAGTGTCATAAGTAATGTAATTTCTTTTACCGCCCAGTGTATTCTGAAATACCTTTCCACATTAATTTCTTAGCAAATTCATAGTCAGATGGCAGGAAGGTGGTGGAAGAACTTGTACTACTAAGCTAGCTTGAGTTATGAAAACAGCAGCTACCAACACAGACTTCTCTGCCATTGCACTTCTGTTGTCACATACAAGGCTTGACACAAGAAGGCTCCACCAAGCTATAAATAAATTTTCTCTGTAAAACAGAAAGATTATACAAGCCAGAGTGGACTAAACTCAGTGATGGCTGGACTGTTGTGGTTTGAACTAAATTTGAGTCAGTTCTGGCTCTTAACTCAGTCATTCTAAGTAACTTTATTCTCTGAAAGCTAACTGTATGTTTTTGAGACAGTGCCCTCCCAAAGTGATAATGCAAAGCATTTGTATGCGAAGAAGGCAATGCTTATACTTATTCCTATAGTAACCAAGGCCACCCTTGATCTGGTGGAAAAGGGTCCACACCTGCAAGGAGGGGTGAATAGAGCAGGTGACCCTAAACCCTGACTAACAGCATATTACATCCCATATATGCCATATGTCGTATAAAATTGAGAGATCACGATGGTCTCAAACCTCTTCTGCAGTGGCTGCCATCCAGTGAGGAACTTGTCTGTCTGATTGTTCCTGATGCCCAATACATGTGTTCCTGAATCCGGTTTCTGAGCTCAGCTGCCTCCTAGCCATGGACCCATTCCCTTGTGTGCCTGATCTGCAGTTATTTGTGGTGACATATAGTTGTCAGGGGGTGAGGGCATGATCTCATGTATTTGTGCATGTTTTATTACTTTCTAATTATTTTCTTCATTGTTATTATTGCTATTATTATTATCATCATAATTTCATTAAAGATGTAGACTTAGTATCAAACCCGCGAGTCTTTTTCCTCTCATATCCCTCTCCGCTTTCCCCGGGGGTGGGAGAGGAAGGGATCTGGGGCTGCAACTGTGACACTGAACATAAATGTGTGGAATATTAGCAATAGATTAAGCAAAAAAACACAGATTTTTTTCTTTGCTTTTGCCTTTGTAAACTCTTTTAGTGCTTTGGCTTAATTTTCAAATGAAATTATTTTCATTTGAATAATTTTTATTTGAATTACTATTATTGTTTCTTCTCCATTCCTAACATTTCTGAGAAATGTGTTGTGCAGTTAATGAAAGGTCTCTGAGAGCTGAGCCACTTTTATGGTAGCTATGCCAAACCCTGCCTGTAGTTTGGTTTTCCACAAAAGACACAGAACTTCTAAAAAATCAGGTTGGGATTTTCAGGGATTCTTAAGGGAATGGCAGGCTGAATACTCTGAAATACTGTTAGAAAGTAGTAAAGAGCAGTTATTGAAGGAAGGGCATATGTTCTACTCTTTTTATTGGTAATGTACTTTTAAATGTTACCTACATATAATTCTGTATCTATCCCTGTTCAGAGATGTGCAGAATTGTGACCTACTTCATGATAGAGTACAGAACGATGTTAATCAGAATCATTTAATCATTCACCTCAACGGAAATAGAATGCCGTATTTCAATATAATATTTTTAAAACAGGATGACTGAATCAATTTTGTCAGCAACAGCGTGATAAAAGGCTGTCAAATTTGTGCTGCTGTCACTTCATAAATATTAGTTTGTCTACCTTTTTATTTACTGAAAAGTCATCTTTTAGAGAAGTGACAGGTATATTACATTAAACTAATTTTTTACAGGTTATGCTTTGCAAAAGATATATTGCTATCTGCGACCTGCAAAACTCAGTTGCGCTGTTGTGCAAAACAATGTAATGTCATTAATTCTCGGGCCTTTGTAAATAAAATTTCTTTAAAAGACCAAAAAGGGGAACATCTTTCACTAATTTTTTTATGAGAACTGATTTTAATTATGACTAGAAACCTTATTAGTTTTATTTCTCATATTTTAGCCTTCTATTTACCTCTCCAATCACTAACAATTTTGATTTGGTTGCTTTTTGTTTGTTAACATTTGAAGTATACCTATTCATAGTTTTCTATTATAGCATTTTATTTTAATTTCATTTTTAAAACATTTAAAAATGGTTATGTCCAGTACTGGGGCATACAATGAAGAAATTCTTAACCAATATTTTATATTTTCTTAGCTTAAAAGCAGATTCTTATCTTTACTTACCTATATACAGGTTATTTCTGACATTACTATGAGACTTGTTTCTCTCCATGTAGAACACTTCCATGTTTCTACTGACTTTCCAAAATGTTCTAGGCATGATGGAGTTGTTTCTGCAGTATTTACCTTGGCAGAGCAGGTGGAAATTTTCCACAATTTCTGTGAGAAGATGCCAGAACAGACCTCCATGTCTGATAGAACTAGTGCTAGTTAGCTCTAAGATGGACCTGCTGATGGCCAGCTTTGGCCATCAGCAACAGTGGTAGCACCTTAGTTTAAGAACGAGAAAAAAACTTCTGCACATCAGTAGCTGGAAGAGAGGAGTGGGAATACATGAGATAAGCAATCAGTGAAGAAAGGAGAGGAGGTGCTCAAAGTGCCAGAGCAAAGATTAGCCCACCACTTGTGATGAAGACAATGGTAAGGGCAGGCTGTCCCCCTGCAGCCCATGGAAGTTAAAGGTGGAGCAGATATCTACCTGCAGCCCATGGACAACCTGATTCCAGAGTAGGTGGGAGTGCACAAAAGTGTCTGTGACCCCATGGAGAGTAATCCAGGCTGGAGCAGGTTTTCTGGCATGACTTGTGAACCCACAGGGGAACCATGGTTTAGCAGTCTGTTCCTGAAAGACGACATGCAGTGAAAAGGGTCCATGCTGGAGCATGAAGAACTGAAGCCCATGGGAAGGACCCACATTGGAGAAGTTTGTAGAGGACTCCTATGCTTCCACCAGATGCAAGACCTTTCATTTGGTCCTATTAAGCTTCATGAGATTCCAGACAGCCCATTTCTTTATCCTGTCCGCTTAAGTGAAGCATAGTTTCCCTTCCCAATATGCAGTCTGTAAGAGAATGAAGAGAAGGCTTTGGCTGTTTGATACTTAGCTACAGAAAGTTTGAAAGGGATCTCAAAGACATTAACAAGAGTTAGGGTTAGATTTATCACACACAATTTAACCCAGTCACAAAGTCTAAGTCTATTGCTTATGTGCACTTTACATGCTTTGGGGAGAACTAGATGCCTCTAGGCAATTCATGCTGTCTCCCCATCCAAAAACATGCATGTTATCCACTGGGAATATCTTTCAATCACTTCCTCTCTTCACTTACTACAGAGGGAAACTCAATAACAAGGTTTATCATTAATTTGTGTTCTGGTTACCTCGGGTCTTGCTTACATAGGTTTTACTGAACTTCTAGTAGACTCATTCTGTCTGTAGTCAATAAATAGATATTAGGTGTCTGGTACTAGTCTTTGACAATGATCTTACCTCTGCCTGCACAAGAGTTTAACAGTAGTTTCCTTCCTTTTTTCCTCTCCAGCAAGAAGAGACGATACCTGTAAAGAAGGATGGGGATGAATGCATGAGCTGTGTAGCTAGTTACTGAAGGAAAGGCACATCTTATACAGTGAGGGATTCCATCTGCTATGTTTGCTTTTGTGTCTGCTAGCTTGCTTTGATTTTCTGAATAATGAGAAGTTAAACCTACTGAGGTCTTTCTTTCTAATGCTTCCTTTCTCTGGAGGCAGCATGTCCAATAATACACTGTCCTGACAACCTACCGGTGTGTTCAACAGCAGACTGCATGGCACTAAGAGCTTTGGGATAAGCAAATCCTGAAGAAACAAGACAAGGGGGTAGGAAATATCACAGGACTATTCCAACCCAATGTACTGAGCTTGACATTTCTAGGTGGAGAAGAGAGCACATCCCTTGTGATTACACATTTTGCTGTACTCTGGTTTAAGATATGGCAGAGAAAATACTGCCTGAAAAGTCTTCAGGGATGTCTGACAATTTGCTAGTCAAGTTTGCTCTGGAAGTGCCAAGTGTTTACCTAAGGATTCAAGCAAAAAGGCACCATAGTCACAATGCTCTGGGTAGTGTCTGGTAGCAGTACAAGTTCTTCTGTAACTTCCTCATATTTGCACAAACAAGATACAGACTCTCACACCTTTAAAAATGTATCCAGCAGTCAACCTCAGAGCTGCCTCCCCCACAACCCTATCACTCCCATTCCCCAAATCTATCACCATCCCTCCCCATCCTGTACAGGAAGCCAAGTACACTGCTGCCATGTACTCATCAGCTTGTCTTGTGCTGCATTGCTTCATCCTGTAGACTGTAGCCCTGTGGGTACACAAAATAAAATAAAACACAGTTTTGTTTTAATGCATCTAAATTAGAATTGCTTCTGGCCAGTATCTCCATATATATGTACCTATGCCCTTCTGGTTTCTATTTCTACACAGATTGCTTTTTCACTGTTAAAACCACACACATAATATATTGCATATGATTGAGGCTTGACTTTTCCTGCCAACACTAGGGGTGGGACTAGGGGCAATGGGTATAAACTGGAGAGGGGCACATTTNCAGACTGGATGGGGCCTTGGGCAACCTGACCTAGTGGGATGACCCTGCCCATGGCAAGGGGGTTGGAACTGGATGATCTTTAAGGTCCCTTCCAACCCAGCCTATTCTATGATTCTAACACCCTGTCACTGCTTACTGGATTAGGAAGGGTACCTTAACAATCTTTCTCATGAAATGACAGCTGATGAAAATGGAGGAGCAGTGTATATCCATATGGGATGAGGTGATTGCTAGGTGTTTTCCTCAGAGGAAGTGATTTCTTAAAACTTATCATAAAACTCATCTGTTTGGTGTACACAAAGCTGGGCAACAAGAAGATATTATTTACACAGATGATATGCAGGTAAACCCCATACATATGAGCTTCTTCCAAGCCACAACAGGGGATTTCCTGCTTGGCTCAAAGGTCTTTTTCTACTTAGCAGCTGATGCAACAAAGAGTGACAAGGCTGACAAGGCTAAACTTTATGTTTTCATTTGCAGTAATATTATTCATTTTGTTTTGAGCTGCTGGTCACAGGTTTTTTTTTCTTACCTGTTTAAATTGTGCTGGAGGAAATGCTGAGATAACATTCGGCATATCCAATTAGGTTCACTTATTAAAGAAACAGGTCCAAGCTATTTTAAAATGGAGCTTTTGGGACTTTTAAAGCTCTATTATTTATAAAGTCATACTAGAACAGGACTCTGTAAAACTCTGGCTTGGATTCTGAAAACAAAATTGTACCATAAACATCTTTTACATTTTAAAGTGTTAAAAAAAAAATCTCACTGCTCATTTCTTCATTGCTCCAAACAGACAAAACCAAGACCAATCACTTGGCAGCTGATGGAGACTGTAGGCAAAGCTGTTCCTTTGGTATGTGCTCTAAACTTCTGTCTGTAACTATGCTTGGGTATCCTCTTCCAAGTTAAAAGGCAGTTACATAGAATTTGTCAAATTGTTCTTTCACAGAAGATTTTCTGATCCAGCCTACACGACTTGTAAGGGTAAACCCAAAGGGAAGTCAAGCTATCAGGGGACACAGTTCTCCTTAGGACTGATGAGAGCATGATGTCCGTATCAAGACTAGAGCAGGCCTTTCTAGACTTGCCTTTTGTCTTGTTTTAATAGCTTCCTTGAGCACTGTGAAGAAAATTTGTTCTAATAGGCTTAATTATATTTTTTCAGAGATTTTTATATTGCTTCTATTAGGTAGATTAATATAGCAGAGGTTATATTAACTGAGCTTCTGCCACAGTCATGTAATTCAGCTTTTACGTTTTATTTCCTTTTAAAAATTTGTAAATGACTAATACTGCTTTTAGAAACAAGTTGAGAAATGGCAAATCAGTGATGAACTTGTTTGGTTTCATCTTATCCACAGTGGTGCTGTGGCCTAGATTTTTGTTCTTCATCCTGCTGTTCTCTTTTTGCTGATGAAAACTATTCATGATCACCTTCCCTGTGGAGCAGTAATGCCAGGTACAGTGGAATACAGAAAAGTTCAATGCCATAAAGAACACAGTTTCTGGGCTGTTTCTCAACTGGGCTGGTAGACCTTTTATTTTATAAAGAACTTTCATTTTGTAAGCATAGGGAAACTGAATTTATCAGAGGATAGATTCCTGTGCTCACAGATGTTCAGTCTGACCCATGTGTATTCACCATGCATAGTTCATTTGAATTTTTAAAAATGTTTGGATGCCTCCTAGGACTGCCTGGGTGTCTGTTTGGTCTGTGTTAGGCACCCATGTGTTTCTGAGTATCTATGCTTCAAAGGTGTGAGATATGAAATAAAAGAGGAGTTCTATCATAACTGCTCTCTTATCCCAGTGCCAGAAGAGCTGAGCTGAAAAAGAGCCTGTCAGATTCCTAAAAAACAATAACTGTCAAGCTGAGTGTTCCCAAAGCTCCTAGTTGTTTAAAAAGCAGTAACAACAAAGGACAACTTTTGGCCCATTTCTCCCCAGGGTGAGCAGGGTTCACTGTGAGAACTCATCAAAAACCAAAATAAAAGCCATGCCTGTGCTTTTCAGTCTGACTCTTCAGAAGAAAGGTCACATAGTTATTGCTGCAGTACAGGGAACATAATTAAAATGTAAAATGAGAGCATTTGGTGTTATTCAGTGGAAGGTTCATTTGACTGCTTCCTGCAAGTTGCTCTGAATCACTCAGAAATGGTGACATCAATGTGAATGTTCCCAGCAGCGAGAGCCAATGTGGATAGTGTTTATATCTTTGCTTAATTTCTGACAGCTAATGAGACCGACAGGGAATATTCACAGAGCAAAAAGCACCTTGTTTTGGCTTTTTTTCCTATGAAATGCAGCATATTTATCGGTCTCCAGTCACTCCCCGATGACTCTTCCCTCTTTCAATCTCTGGATTCTGCTGTTCCAGATATAAATAAATAAGAAGAGAGAGGCTTTGCAAACTTCTTTTAAAAACTACTTCTTTGCATTTACCCTGCGGGATCTGTTTTTCAAGTATTTGGAGCTGTTCACCTTCCCAGTTTCCAGCATTGCAAAGTCAGGGGCTTGGATCCTGAGCCAGCTTCTCCTGTTTCCATGCAGAAATGGCCTTAGGTCCATGGCCTTGGTGGCACACCCCAGCATGTACATGGACTGTTGCATGAAAGTGACATCGAGGTACCTGGGGCAGGATATTAGGGTCATGACTCTGCCTCATAAGCTTATTTGAAAGAAAAACTGTTCAATGAAAGCTGATGTGGAGAAACCTCCCTGTGGAGCCCCTTGTGCAAACATGGATTAAGGAGGAAGATTTTGTTCTGTAAATAAGTTTGGCCTCTTTGGCTGTCTTCTCGGGACAGACATCCCTGTGTATGGCATGTGCACACAGACACTGCCTGTGGCATAATCACTGACAGGCACATGTGGCTACCAAACAGGGGGTCTCACAGGGTAGTATGAGCACTCATGTACTCAGAAATAAGGATGATAGGAGGCGTGCAAGCCTCTGAGGAGGCGTGCAAGCTGAATTTCTCTTTGCTCAGCAAGAAGTGAATGCAATATAAGCTGTTTCACTTAGATATCATACGGTTTCCCTTGGTCAGAGGCCTGCCAATGATATGCTAGGAGGTAAATGTACTCTTTCTTAAGCTGCCTGTGCACAGATAAGCCTGTTGAAAGGCTAAGTGGTATATATGAAATGCTTCTGTCTGCCTACAATATTGCAGCTAGTGAGCACTGGTGCTCAATGTCACTTCCATTGCTTCAGACTAAGGACAACAACTCCATTGTAATGAAGATCATAAA
Organism: Piaya cayana; assembly: GCA_013389865.1. Taxonomy (NCBI): domain Eukaryota; kingdom Metazoa; phylum Chordata; class Aves; order Cuculiformes; family Coccyzidae; genus Piaya; species Piaya cayana. The sequence goes on along the minus strand of WAAB01013981.1, from coordinate 16,925 downwards.
TGATAATGTGGATTGTTGACTTGAATTGTGGCAATATATACAGAGGTAAATGTGGCTTTACCTGCCTAGTACTAGCTTCAGTTTTCAAAGCGAGTTGTGAAGGCTTGAGTATACAGAAAAAAGCTGGTATAGCATTAGTTGCCTTATAAAACAGATGCAGTTAAACTGCTGGAAAAGGACCATATTGGGTACAGTATTATTTTAATGAGAAAGCAGATGGTTACTCCAATTGGTAAAGATTGTGGAGGAACGTTTGGGAAGAGAGATAAATAAGAGTTACAAGATTTGAGTTAGTGTCTGCAGGGCGAAAGAGTGTGAAGGGAACGGAGGATTGTAGTGCTGGAGGTTATGGCTGAAGGTCAGTTCTCTGTGTGTGTGTGTGTGAAGGCACAGCAAGGGGAAGAAAATATTTCACCTTTCCCTATTTGTTTGAAATTTTTCTAGTTATCAAACTGAGTTTAATGCTTCCTTTTGAATTAGTCCTGCTATGTCTAAATTCACTCCTTGAACTGCATTGGTGTGATTCACTGTTTTTGTTTATTTTGCACATCAGATATTTTGCAATCTTAAAGAAAACAGTATGATGCCCTAAGGGTACTAGATCAATAACCCTTCACAAAGTTGTGTAAAGTTAGCAGTTTCAGATGGCTTGAATATCTTGAATATTTTTCTTCCTTATCCAAATGATTTAAATTAGAAAAAAAAACCCCTATTTCCTAATGGAGAGTTTCATAGGAAAGTTCTTTGTAAATTTCACTTTGGGCAGATTTGTTTGAAGAGCTGGTTAGAACAGCGATGCTGTTTTGACTCCAAACCAAAGCGGAGTATTTATCCCAAGATTACTCTGCACTGAACTTATTTTTCTGTTTGTAAAGCTCTGCAAAACATTTAGGAGGAAAGACTGTGGTGGAGTGTGAAATGAAATGGATGTTGTTCGGTTTTGGATTGCATTGTAAAACCTTTTTTTATCCTCTAACAGTTTTTTCTCTGTAGAGAAAAGCTTCCTGTTCCTGCCAGCTACTAAAAGCTTTTCAGTTGTGTTTGCTTCACAAAATCTTTTATAGAATGTGAAACTCTGCATTCCATCTTTGCAAAATTATAATGCAAAAATCAAGCATATTCAAGGAAGTACATGTGTTTTAAGATAAAGAGGTACCTCTCTTTCTGGAGCTATTCCACATGTTACCTACTTTGGGTGGTGCAGGGGAAAATTAATTCTTTAAGTACTAGAGGCTGCAGAAAGATTAGTAGAAATGCGGGTTATTCTGTGACACAGAGGACATTGAGATCCTCTGAGAAGACAAGAGCATAAGGTAAAGTTCTGATATATTTTCCCATCTCCCATTTTGGAGGGTTGCAGAAATTGTAAGTCTACTCAGGTGGTCGTACTAGAGCTTATTCATCTTTTGTTGACACTCTAAGAGGAAAAGAAGAAATTATTTATAAGTAACATCAGTTTTCTGAGTGCATTTCCACTTTCAAATGAGAATATTTCTTGCCCCTTTGGATGTAGCAGAGTTACAAATAAAGTAAAAAAGTACAACAAAACCACAAAAAGAACTTATTTTCAATGTGGGAATGCATAGCCTTCCAGGTCTCAGAACACTGTATATATCATAAAAGAATAAATCTAATCATTTGTACCATCAAATAATGGAATTATTCAGGTTGCAAGAAAGCTTGGGGGCTTGTTAGTCCAGCCACTTGCTCAAAGCAGAGTCAGCTGTCTGATAAGAGCAGGTTTGTTAGGACTTAATTGTCAGTTCTTGAAAAACCCTGAGGACAGAGATTTTACAGCCTCCACAACTCTCCAAGGTATTTCTACATTGCAAATTGCAGTAGAAATACCCAAGAAAGCATACAGAAAGTATTGTCATATGTCATGGGAAGTGAGTATTCAATTTTACTTAGGGTATGTTGTACCTTATCTGCATCCAGCTTTGGGCCCCTAGTGAAAGAAAGATGTTTCTGATTGTATTTACAGTTATTTTATTTCAACTTATTAAATTTGGCTTATCTAGATCAAACAAGTTCAGAAATACCCTGGGGAAATTGAGCAGGATTTTGTTTCTTGATGACTGACTTCTTTCTGAAGTTGTATAACCTTAGATACTATAAATAGCTTAGACTATCAGGTTTGATTTTTGTGAGATACTGTTGTCTAAAGATAACTGGAGCTTGTGTGTTTTTGCAGTTGTTAAAAGACAAAGAATTTTTTGTTTTGAGGAGACTGGATTTTTCTTTAACCTGTACATTCTTGAGCAGAGGTCCTCTTTTATTTGGATTCTGTTATATAACTGTTGTGTGTGTGAATGGTTTTCCTGTATAAAAAGTCAAATGCATGTGAAGACACCAAGTTTTTGAACAGCTTCTGTAAGTTGTTAATACTATAAATATTAGAAACTCTTTGAATCCTAGGAACCATGATATTGAAATAAGTTCATGTCCATGTGTGTGAGAAAATTTCTTTCTACCTCCTTTTCTGTGATAGGACAATTTGTGCCTATTTCTTCTGTAGCTGGACCTTCTTAATAAAGTCTACAAAACAAGACAAGTTTGAATTTATTTCTTTAATAACTATAGATATACAGTCATGGCCAGATCAGTAATCATAAGAACTACCATGGCTGCAACATCATCCTGTATCCAACTGATGCGATACTATGTGAGATCCAGGACCTGGCTTAGACCCAGCTACAGCCAGGCAGCATGGATTTACTATTATTCTATTCTGTACAGTAGTAATGACAGCATAAGAAATCTTCTTAAGTATCTTGTAATTTTTTTATTTTGGATTTCTTTGGGTTTCTCCTTTCTTCATAGTGAGATTTTTCTTCTAGCCTTGACTACACCTTGAGACTGGTGGATGTCATCAAGCTGCTGAGAGTAAGGGACTTAGGTCACCAAGATGTTAATTTAAAAAATCAGTGGGCCCTTTAAATATTCAGTCATAAAATTGCAGTAGTTTCTCCTTATTTTTCTGTATGCATGTATGTTTGCATGTATGTTTAGACCTACATACATATAAAATGTAAATATTCTAATAAAACTGTGGATGTGTAATTAGTGTGTGCTATTGATCCACAAGTAGAAATTATTGACTCTGAAGTTTCCACTTCTATTCTTCTATCAACAACAATACATTCTACAGTCCTAGAATGTAAAGTGTAAACATTACTAGTACATAAGTAGTTTAGAAATACTATTAGTCTTTTATGTCCTGATATATGCAAACATTTAAATGTACTGTCAAGTTTGCAACCTTAAATGAGATTTGCAATGTTAGCTTGAAAAAAAATGCTTCACTGAATTGGTACCTCAGCAACATAAGTTATGACCACATTTGTATTTTAAATCCTTCTCCTCTGATCCTTTTTTTTCATGGTCTTTGTAGTAGCAAATTAAAAATGTCTTTGCAAGTCCATTCTTATCTCTAAGTATCTATCAGCAGAAATGGAAACATCCTTCACTTTTGAATCAATGAGGATTGATTATGAGGAGCGGCTGAGAGAGCTGGGGTTGTTTAGCCTGGAGAAGAGGAGGCAGAGAGGAGACCTCATTGCTCTCTACAACTACCTGAAAGGAGGTTGTGGAGAGGAGGGAGCTGGCCTCTTCTCCCAAGTGACAGGGGACAGGACAAGAGGGAATGGCCTCAAGCTCTGCCAGGGGAGATTTAGGCTAGAGATTAGGAGGAAGTTTTTTACGGAAAGGGTCATTAGGCATTGGAATATGCTGCCCAGGGAGGTGGTTGATTCGCCTTCCCTGGAGGTGTTTAAGGCACGAGTAGACGAGGTCCTGAGGGACATGGTTTAGTGTTTGATGGGAATGGTTGGACTCGATGATCCGATGGGTCTCTTCCAACCTGGTGATTCTATGATTCTATGATTCAATGTATAAATTTTAACAGTAAGTCCTTCTCTTTTAGGAAACAAAGATTTTGAGTATATCCATGCAGTTTTTGTAAGCTGAAAGCCTGCCCCTACAGACTAATTAATAAGGTCTGGCCCATGTCCCTTAGGCTGCGGCTGAATCCTCAGGGAGTACGTGTGGAGCTTGGTCTTCCCGAGCTGGTATGGACACAACACAGGCAGCTAAGGTACCAGGGACCTAAGAATGAAATAAGGATCAAGCCAAACTGATGGTGTATATGCACCCTCTGATGGTTGTTTCAATGCACATTTTCATTTTTGTTTTTTAGAGAGAAAGGATAATAAGAGAGCTGCAGTGATGAGTACTTGTTGTCTCGTTATTATATTCTTGAAAATTGAACTAACATGTTTTCCAAGCACAGATTTACTTGAAAATCAATTTAAATTACCCTTTTTCTTTCAAGTGTGAATTCAATGTTCTGCAGCTATTGCTGTTTTGCTGTGCATGGGGACACACTTTCCCAGAGTCATAAGCTTGTTTGTGTTTCTCTTAATTCATTCTGAAAAGAAAAGGTCAGAAAAGGAGAGAATTCGGTGTAGAGTAGTAGAATTGATTTGGAAAGGCAACATGAGATGTTGTGGTAGGGAAAGTGCTAAAACCATCAAGAAACAGCTAAAAGGTATGAGGCATTTGTAAAAGCACAATGTGTGAAGTGTGAAAAGAGACAAAAGAAACCATGGCTGACTAGTTCATGTCATGTTATGGTGACCTGCGTCTGTATTGTATGCTGGCTGAGACCCTGCCACATCGTCAGGTGGGAGAACTCATAACATTCCTTCTGGTGAGGTGGGTTTCATCCAGATGACCTCTGATGGTACTTTCTTTCTGCCCACAAATACACACCATTTTTACTTTATTTTTTTACTCTTCTGGAATAATCTAGATTGAGAGCAAAAATTTCTTTAGTAAAAATTGTTACAATAATGTTTCCTTTATGAACTCATTCAATAAAATGAATCTTGTCTTACCTGATATGGATGGCCAAGGCACGCCTCTCCTTAACTCAACTTTCTTAACAGTTTTATTAAAAAAATAAACAAATTCTTCTTGCCTGTTTTTAAGAACTTCAATGCAAAAAGTTACACTGAAGGTAGTCATTAATAATCATAGCCTGCAAGCCCACAAATCTGCAAAATATTTGCCTCTGTCTTTAAGACAAAGAAATATTTACTCTGCAAACAGTGTGTCAGAATAGTATTCAGCATCTGGATAAACATACAATCAAATACAAATACTATAATGCTTCCAAGCCCTTTAGCCTGCTGTTAAAGACCAGCAATTTCCAGGCATAGATTTACATACATTTGCATCTATTATAAGTCATTCTCCACTGCCTTCTTTCTGAAAGGTCTGTTTTGGTTAGAGAAAGCAAGTATTCAATGTCTATAGATCTAAGTTGTGGATGGAGGAGCAGAGAAACACATGAGATGCAAATGTTCTCTCCAGCAATCTGAGTGCAGGGGTAGCTCTATTTTGAATGCAATTCACTGCTTCCAAATTGCTACTCCAGCTGTTGGGACTCACATGATGACTGACATCTATCATGAGACCCTTCACCAATCTTACTTGCAGTATGTCCTCTATGTTGCAGTGCTTTAACTCAGGAGTTTCTAGCAGAGAGCACTTAGCTTCTATGTTATATTGTCAAATTTTGGAAAGTGAATGCAAGAGTACTTTGCTAGACCAAAACGGTCAGCTGTAATAATGAAGCCAAAGAATAATTGGGTTTCCTTCCAGCACTGACAATCTGCAGCTTCTTCTGTCCTCTCTGCTGCAGTCTTACTTGGTAACCCCCACACAACCAATTTCAGTTTGTGGCTGTGGATATCTTCATTAGGAAATGCATCTTATATCCTCCATGTCTTGATGGCAGTTGAGAACATGTACCTGGAAGAGAGAAACCCCTTATGAGTTAAGATTGTGAGATGTGCAAAACTTCGTAAATTCTGGTTCGTAACATGAAGTAGGTATGTAAAATAGAATTTTAGAAAGGGAAAGTCTGATCAATGAATCAAGCAAATAACTAGGATAAATTTGCCTCTGTGATCTATAAATAAGCAGACTTGAGGGAAGAGGGGTGGGAGTGGCAGGCTGTTTATATGCATTTATCCTGGCAAATACAGAGTAATTCTAATTGGTTAAATGAGCAGTACTGGAATTGTAAGCATTTTCTACATACTGTGAGCGTTGAGTTCTAGAAAGTCTCCACAAGTCATCTAAAAGGTTGAAATTTGTTAAAATAAGTTGATTCAGATCAAGACCCCTGGAGTCCTTCATGGTGTAGCTCATCAGAGAATCACAGAATGGCTGAGTCTGAAAGGGACTTCCAGAGGTCATCTAGCCAGTTTATTGTGGTCGGTATTAGTGCCAAAACCATTAGGAAACTCTAGTACCCTTATCAAAGATAGGTACTTACACAATACCTTCATGTGTTTCTTCAAATGGTCCTGTGCAGTAGCTTGGATGCTAACCATATTAGCCACGGTCACTGGGGACAGAAGATAAGTTTTCTGGGCTTAGGTTCACGAGGAGGTTGTTTGTCAGCACGTCATATATCACAGGAGGGATTGACTCTTGGGGACGTGCATGAGGCACACTACATCAGGACAGGTCTAGTGCAGAGGTGGGCAGGCAGAAGCTTTTGTTCTCTCCTGATAAAATGGAGTTGTTAATTGCTAAATATTTTTTAATTAACAATTTTCACTCTTTTGTGTCTTCTATGACACAATGACAGGATCTTTTATTTATTTTGTTGTTACTGTTATTATTTAATCTATGCAGTTTACTGATTTGGTCACAGCATGTAATTCATTCATTGCAAGCAAAAATCTTTTCCTCTCACATTTTATTATCGCTGATTTCCTGCCAGCAGGGGTCACACGACGACCGCAGCTTCGCAGCGCCCCTGCTGGGAAGTCACTAATACCAGCTCATCACCTCAGGTTGAGGCACTTGGAAACCTCTCAGCGTTACAGAAGAGAGCTGGGAATGACTATCTCATCACAAAATATATTCTAAGGAAGATCTCATCATATCTGCAGTATTTAGATTTTCTTGGAAGCTCAGAATTTTTTTAATGGTCTTATTATCAAGTGTTGTAATAGTTCAGATAAACATACCCATTCTGCACTTCCCTGTGTTTGTAGGCTGTTATTGCTTTCCGACTATTAAACTTGACTCATCAGTTTCTGCTACAAATGAGTATAAGACTTGCTCCAGGAAAGGGGGAAAAAGGTAGCAGTTGCCTGTTGCAACCCCCCTAGGAAAAGCAAGTTGGCAGTCAGGAATTTAAATAAAATCATTAATATTTCATGCATTCATATCTCATATGCCTGTTAGAATTGTCTCCTAAGCAAATTTTTCTTAGAGGAAAAGAAATGGGCTATGAAGATGGCACAGCTAAAGAACGAAATGCTGTGACAGCATTTGAAAAACACCACTAGTATGATGTAGTGTGAAAACTTTATTCATTTGTGCATAATATTAGTGTTTCACCTGAAGAAAAAAACAATTTTCACTGAGGCACCAGGTGTCCCTTGCACTAGATGTGCACACAAACACCAGAGGGGCAGGTTTTTTTCAACACAACCAGAATCCTCAATAGACAGTTAGAAAAAGTGACTAAAAAATTTTTTTCCTGTCACTGTTAGTGTTTTAAGAGAATCACAGCTGTTTGTCCTGCAAGAATATCTGAATATTAACACCCCTGATTGTTGCCTGCAGACTGATTAACTCATGTTGTGGGGGACCTGTGATTTAGTTAGTGTTAGTGTTTTCAAACTGACCATTGGGTCAGCTGTGATGGGAAATGGACAGGGAAGAGATGGGATGGAGAGCTGGAACACCTCTGCTATGAGGGCAGGCTGAGAGAACTGGGATTGTTCAGCCTGGAGAAGAGAAGGCTTCAGGGAGACCTTATAGAGACCTTCCAGTACCTGAAGATGGCCTGCAAGAAAGCTGGGGAGGGACTTTTTCAAGGACAAGTAGTGATAGGATGAGGGGGGATGGCTTTAAATTGGAAGGGGGAAGATTTAGATTAAACATTAGGAAGAAATTCTTCATGATGAGGGAGTTGAAGCACTGGAACAGGCTGCCCAGGGAAGCTGTGGATGCTCCATCCCTGGAGTAGTTCAAGGACTGGTTGGATGGGGTCTTGAGTAGCCTGGTCTAGTGGGAGGTGTCCCTGCTCATGGCAGGGAGTTTGGAACTGGATGATCTTTAAGATCCCTTCCAACCCAAACCATTCTATAATTCTATGACCACCACTTAGAAAGCTCTGATCACTTCTGCTGGCACAGTGCATCCTTTACAGCTGTGAGCCAGACATGTCCACTTGCTAGACCCTGGAATCTCTGCCAGGGACTTGGTCGTAACTAAGAAAGGTGAGCCTTGTTGCCACTTGTCCCAGAAACTGACAGTGTGCTATGGAGAAGTGGCAGCCTTGGCTCCTGTTTATTATTTTGGAACTGTCTGTGTTTACCCTCAGTCCTTTCTGTCAAAATCCCTTTGTGCNCAGTGCATCCTTTACAGCTGTGAACCAGACATGTCCACATGCTAGACCCTGGAATCTCTACCAGGGACTTGGTCATAACTAAGAAAGGTGAGCCTTGTTGCCACTTGTCCCAGAAACTGCCAGTGTGCTATTTAGAAGTGGCAGCCTTGGCTCCTGTTGATTATTTTGGAACTGTGTTTGCCCTCAGTCCTTTCTGTCGAAATCCCTTTGTGTAAACTTGTTGCTTGTGAACACGGAAGAATTTCTCAAACACCCCAATGCTGTCATTCATATTCTCAGCTATCAAACTCTTCCTTGGCCAGTCCAGCACCACCATGGCTTGCAGGCTGTACTGGCACAAATATTTGTGTTGTTGGACATTAAGCTTGGTCAAGAAACTCGTCTGTTGAAGATGGGAATAAAGCCTTCTTTTTGCAGAGCTTTACTTCAACTCAGCTACTGTCCTTCAATTTTCTACAGTTGGATTCAATGATTTTAAGGGTTTATTCCAACCTAAATGATTCTATGATTCCTGCTATAGATCATCACACAGCAGAGCAGGAGTTGTCATGTGGCTGGGGAGAAAGGTGATGGTGGATAAGCTTATGCCATTACAGCTATGATATTTTCATTAGGAACCAGCAAAAGCAGAACTTATTCTTTTGGCTGCAAACTAACAAACTAACAGCATACACAAGATCTCTACTGGACATTGTAGACTGAGCAGCAAGGGTTCTTAAGGTCCTGGTTCCCATGGGCTATCCTAAACTGCAGTTGGAGGTATGATTGCTGCCCAGAAATATGTGTTCAGTCTGTTTTTACTGCAGTGAGCGCTGGCTGGCAGCAGTGCTGTGGGCCTGATGCGCTGCTGGCTTACTTAGTCGAAGCTGAAGTATATAAAGATATGATTTCATTTCTAACGGGTGTAAGCTAGCTGGATTAAAACAAGGTCATATGAGTTTTCAGGTCTTCCTGTGGAGTCATGCCTCTTTTCCCCTTTGAGGCAAAGATAATAAGAAGTTTGTGCTTTTCCAGAGCAAAAAATTGAAATTGTTTCAGACCAGCCTAAATGAGGGCTACATGCAAAAGAAGGCAGTTGAACAGATTATGCAAGTGTAATGAGGGTCTAAGGTCTAAGGAGGGGCTGGAAGTCGCATCCTATTGGGAGCAGAAGGGTCAAGAAACCTTGCTCCTTTTAATGAGATCTTGTTCAATGAGTGACTCAGATACCTTGCAAGAGCAGGGAGTAGATGAGATCCTTTTTGGAGCTGACTGTGGGGAGACTGATCCACCTCCTTGGCTGTAATAAGCAGGTGAAGGAGAGTGAGTTCAGGGCAGAGCCTGAGGATCAGCCTTGGGTAGTCCTCTGTTACTAGATGAGGCACTAAAGCTAAGTGTTTCTGTAGTAAAGAGGACAGAACAATTTTTGTTTTGACAGCTTGCTGTCATAAGCATTTTAGGCTTAAATTCACTGCACTCTCACAGCTCCTATATGAAAGTACTACCACTTTTAAAGCTTAGGAGAAAGTTTGCTGGGCCAACTCTGGGTGTCAGGAAGCTTTCTCCACCCCAGCAGGCTAAATTTGCAGAAGCAGTTGCATTATTATATTGATGGGAGCAATGGTCATAGTTGGATCACTTCCCCTTCTCCCTAGTTTTGCTCTTAGAAATTAGCCCCCTAATCTCATCCACTGGTAGTCTCTTGTTCTTGAAGAAACAGCTGGTAAGCATATTCGGTGACTATGTTAAGCACTATATAGTATCAGTAAACAATATAGTCAATGATTAGACAACTATGCAGCACACGTGCAGCCTTTATGCCATTGTTTCTGAATGGAATTCATTATTATTATGCTCTTTTGTGAAGAGAAAAAGTCCAGAAACCTCCAGTCTTCACGAAGTCTTTTAGATCACAACAATAAATATGTATCCAAATCTGTTTACAAATGTATATTGATAAATGAAGTGTTGTTTAAGAATTCATTTACCTTTGTGTTTATGTTACTGTGTATCAGAATTACAAAACCACTGGAAAAAATATGTAGTCCAAATTATCAATAATATAGCAGCATCTGGGAAGCTTGTGTAGGTGCCAGCATCACAGCTGATGTCATTTTGGTTTAAAAGCTGGAACAGTGGTTTCTGAATGCAGAATATGACTCTTACATATTTTATAGGTCTGGGAAGTAGCCATTTCAAACCTACTCAAAGTTTATGACTTGCATAACTGTTCATGGCATGAATTGGAAAGTAAGATTTTTAAGAAAGTGTTTAAAGTTAAATGCCTTAGGTCATATATTTCTCTATAGGACATTTAGCAATAGAAGGATAGATGTGTCTTAGTGGCAGAAGGAGCATAATCTCAGAAGACACACAGTTGTCAGAGTAGTGGATCAGTTATGCAAGGTGATTCTAGATAATCACATCTACTAGCTTGGTCTTTGCCTGGCAAAAATGTGAATTTTGACTACAGTAAAATCAATGGTCTAATCCTATTCTAATTCCACAAAATACTGCATCTGTTAATGAAAGATCTTTGAATGACTATTTTTGGCAACCTAGTCTAAGAGAAACAATAATGAAGATTTTTCAAGGAGGTAAACACAGTTCAATACTGGTTTTGTTGAAATAACAACCTGCTAGCTTCATCATACTTTATGCATTTCATAAAACTTAACAAGTTTCCTTATGCCTGAATTTCCAGGCATAAGCACAGAAATCATAACTCTTAAATAGTAAAAAACCAGTCTGTATGTTTGTTCAGTTTTGGAATAGTAAGAGGAAGCAGCATAGTGCAGAATGTATAACTTCATTTCAGATCACGATGCAGAACAGTGAAAGCCAAGTCAATTTATTGTTTGTGCTTCTTTAAAATGGGATATGTGGCTTCCTTTCTGTGCATTTAATGGAAAACAATCATCTGTTAATGATGATTACTTCAGGGAAGTAATGATTGCTTCTCACCCCTCCATATCCTTCCTCTGCCTTCATCTCATAGATCAGCTCTGTTAAATTTGTGCCTGGAGGGGTCTGTGCTGACCGAGGGGCACGAAGGGACTGGTATTGCTCAGGTAGCAGTGTGAGAGGGCAGATCCAAGGCACTGTCAGGGAAACTCCCTGCTGTCCTTCCAACCTGCTGCCTGTGCAGTGAAAATAGGAGACAGTATATAGACCAAATTTGATAGTTGGAAAGCAAATTTGTACTTATAAAATGTGCAGAGTCACTAAGAAATTGTTGAGAATATTCAAAGAACAAGAGGAGCATTATGGCTTGCACTTTTCTGTCTAAAATCTTATTTTTATCCAATTATTATTAGTATGATCTATTCACAAAATTAAGCTAAATCCTTTCAGTGTCTCCATACCAGTAAACATCTTTTTGGATCTACCCAAACTATTTTGACCTTGTTTATCACACTTCATGCTTGCATCAGGTAAATCCAGCTCTTTATAAACTTGAATTATGATCTTTTTTTAGCCAAGTGAAGCAGGAAATGTATTTCCAAAGGAAAAAAAAACATAGCTGGAAGATAATTATAATGATTAATTAAATCAAGTATGAGGAGTACTTAGCTCTGACTTTTGGTAGCAGACATCTTAGGCTAAAACACATTCCTGCAGATAATCTCATCCTAATAAAATTAACTCTAAGTTCCTTTTCCTCCAGCTCAATTTAGATTCCTTCTGAATTCTGGCCATGTTCTCTCTGAAGAGGAGCACAGGGTTTTCACTCATAGTAAAGGAGATTACAGAGACACAGCTAAAATAAACTTAGTTTTTAAAAAATTTTAAAATTATATATTGTTATTTAAAAAGTTAACACTGTAGAGAACTTAAAAATAAAATGTGGAGAATAGGTGACGTATATAATACAACTGGCCCAAGTGATAGGTAATACATTTATAAAAATATTAATAAAATATGAAATTGATCCTACCACTGCACCATGTACCCTTTTCCTTTTCCTGCAGCCAGAAAGGCTGGATGCAATATGTGGATAGTTGTAAAACAGCACACCATATTGCAAGATACAATTATATATCTAAGATTACATGTCGTACAGAGGTGTGCATAGAACATAGGTTAAAGAATCTTGTTGAATAGAATTAATGGGATTCCTATTTACAATAAATTCTGTGTTTACAACCAGAATAACCTTCTAAGTTAACTTCTACCTAAATAAGACCAAAATTTGACCAAATACTGCAAATGACAACAGAGCTCGCTAGATACTTCATTGCACCCTTTACCATAAGATGCAAACACATTCTTTTCAAAAGGCAACTTCACTGTTCTTTAGTATTCTATTATTGAGACATCTACTGTGTATTTCATTATGAAACAACAAAAGAAGGCAGCCATTCTTGAAAAATAAAATCCAGTTCTGTCATGATTTTCTGAAGTTGGTGAAGGAGTTCTGCCTTTTTCTTCTTTAATTAAGTTTACTAAATAGTTATATCTTTTGCTTGTGGGTGTAACAGCGATATTACTCTCACTTACTCTTCCATAGAATTTTCTCCTTACTTGAGGAACAATGGCTGCTGAATTACCACCACTTTTACCTTGTTTATGTCTTAGAGATTAAAAGTCTTTGTAGATCAGGGATAGTGCAGAGCTATAGGCAAGCATGAGAATTGAAATCAGTGTACAGAGACTGAAGTTATTTTAGTTCCTAGAGTCTTTGCATGACTTTTCAAATATAAAATAATTATTCTGTGGAAGCATTACATTTCATGACTAATTAAAATGCATTCTGCAGGCCTCTAGAGAGTTTATCTGTCAGTTTACTTACCTGTCTTAAAATTAAAAAGCATTTAAAACTATGATATCTTAATGGATTTTAAAAGCCAAGGATAGTCAAGGTTTATGTTTTCCAGACATTTAATATCTGATCTTCTTAAATAGCCCCTGATTTCTTATAAACCTAGGGACTATGCAATATACAGTAAAGCATGTCTCATAACATTCTAATAGCTTGGGTAAAGCACCCAGTGAACACAGTTGTAAAATGAAGGGAGCATTAAAGATGTAACTATTTGGATTTGTGTTTGCAAGGGAATGACACAAGTTGCATCATAACTTGTTAAATAATGTGTACATGTATAATTCATACACAGGTTACACATATTATATATGTATTTATGTAACTTAAAAACACAACTGGATTAATTAAACTCCTAGTCAAACTGAGGAGAGATAGGAAGGATGGGAAGAGGATAAAAATAAAAGGAGATGGAGGGAAACAAGCTCTGATGTGGGAGGTAATGTACAGGCTGGAGGCAGGAAAATTGTTCCTGTGTGACCATCATCGGGTTATTGGGCTGCAAAGAGGATCCTGAAGACATGAAGAGGTTTATCCCAGGTGTGAAGATAGCTCATGATGGGGAGGCTGAGGCTTGTGGTAGAGGGAGAATGTAGGAATGGAAGGTGTTTGCTGAAGGCCAGTTTATGCATCCCTCCTGTATGTGGTACATGTCACAACTGCATATCCTCTATCATCCTTGGACAACAATTGTCTCACAGGACTTCAGGAAATGGGATGCATATATACGGTCTTTGGGAGAGGTAAATGTACCCCCAGACTAGCTGGCCAGGTGCTATTTTGGTTCTTTGCCATCAGAGGGGGAAAAAAATATATGCAATGTGTAAAAGTATATTTTTATATTGCTACTTTCTTCCCTTCTTCTTGAAGACATCTCAGTGCTGTATTTGGAGACAGCAGAGCTGTCTTCTCCAGGTGCTGAAATGATTTATGGGAATGCCACCACTCAGCCCAGTGACTGTATAACTGCAGAGGATGCCTGCAGCAGGGGTGGAGCATAGTGGATGTTTAGTGAAGGGAAAAAACAGACTTAGCATAGATTTTATCTTCTTCAGTGGATAAATAGTCCATTTAGAAGCAAATTTTCACCAGTTCATGGAGTATCTCCAGGAACAAGATTCAATTCCATCACAAGACACAGAGGTGACCTTAGGGAAGAATTTTTTAACCTGGTATCTGCTTCATCTTATTTCCAGATATTTTAGTATTGAAGCAGCCCTCACTGACATCCACAGAAGGTCTCTTGTTGGCAACAATGGACTTAGATGTTGGCCCTTTAGGTGGTATTCATCTCACCCACCTGAAAAACAGGCAGCTCTTATAATCTACTAATCTAGCAAAAGGCTACTTTGCAGAGTAATTCATCCCAACCTAAAATGAGCAGCTGAACATAGAGGTTTTGTCTTTCCCTACTCCCCAAGTACGTAGCTGGATTGCTAAATGGAGCTGAGCATGTAACTCAGATAGTTGAAGACAACAGAGACAAAAGCTTTGCCTTATGTGCAAAAATGTACAGATACAGATATGCAGGTAGGATGCTGAAACCCACCTTCCTTCTGAATCAAATTTCTCATGCTTTGAAGTTCTATGTCTTTTCCTATAACCACAAAGCCCCTATAACTTCAGTGAATTAAAGTATCAGATCAAAAGACATCTGCCTGTCATATGAATTAAGATGAACAATGCAATGACTGGCACATTTGCTGAATTTCACAAGCCTTATTTTAGAGCTAGACTTGTTTCCACTTATAGCTTCTTAATGCAAGCTGCACAAGACAAAGATGTTTAATTGTCTATCTGCAGCAGAGAAGCAACTCAGATGATATTATACTGTATTACATCCCTCCCCCCAGGATAAAAGCCATTGTCCTGCCTCTTTTGAAAACCATTAGTACAGCTCTTGTAATCATCTCAGCATGAACATTACCTCATGGTTATAGCAGCTCCCCTTTAACACCCCCTATTTGGTACCATCAGGCTCTGATCCTGTGCACACAGAGACTGGAGGAAAGTTAATTGAGAAAGAAGAAAACCCTGCAGATTCCCCAGACTTCATCTAGATCACTTTGTGGTGCAGAGTGAACATGTACTGATAAATTCTTCTCGAAAAACTTTTTTTTTGAAAGGAAGGTCAGATATTTAATCTGCTCTTACTCAGTGCAGTGGATAGCTCTGACTCCCTTGAGTAGCTCCATCAAGAAGAAAGCAGCCCCCTTTGCTCTGTATTACCTTTGGTGGGTGTGGGGTCAAACCTCCTGCTGTTCCAGAGGTCCTCCCCTGCCATCTACCTGCCCCATGCTTGCCTGTGCTCCTCCTGCCCCTAGGAGAGTTTCACACCCCATGGGGCAAGGCTGGCTGGATCTCTCTCTCCCAGGATCTTCCTTGAGAAGGGCCAGGCATTGTTTCCTTGCTCCTTTGGGGCTGAGAGCACCTCATCCTCATCCTGCCCTTTGGGCACTTTCAGGAACTGCAGTATTGCTGTTGGCAATATTTCCATGAAATCGGCAAACTGTAATGATCTTTAACCTGTGATGGACAGGTGAGCATGGAGAATGCAGGCTCTGGAAAAAAGTCCCATCTTTGACTTGCGTCCTGTTGTTCCACTGAAAGTGATGTTATCTGAAGCTCAGGCAAGGAAAACTGAGCTGGGTGAGGACATGCTGGACTCTTCTGAAAGGGCCTGTTGAGTAGAAAATAGATTTTTTTCTCAGAATGGGAACAGTAAATAGTTTGTTTAATCAGGCAAGAGTTTTATAACACCTCAGGTACTGATAATAACTTGAACAAAATAATATTGTTTCTGTTTGGTGGACTGTATTAGTATTGGTTGTGTTCTCACTGATGCGCATTTGTACTGAAATGGTGATATGGTTTCTCTTATGAAATGAAATGCATGATCATGTTTACTTTCCAGTATTGTTTTTCAGATATTAAAAAAAATTCTAAGAATTCATATGCCAAAAAGCACAAGAAAACATCACTGTATGCTTGAATGAAGAACAGACAGAAAACAAGCTGAATCTTTGGAAGAATTTCATGGTAGAGACTGTGTTTCTGCTAATTAGAATTATGAATTGCTTGGACAAGTAAATTAACCTGGGAAAGTACCATGGAGCTTTGTATTTGTTTTTTGAAGATGAGTTTATTTCAGAGTAAATAAAAGAGTGAAAGCAATTACAGTCAGACTATGTAAGGGTGGATAATTATATAGCAAAGCTGGAAGGATCCATGGTTAGATAATATTTAGATCACACATATGTCTCAGAAATACAGGTTTTAAGCCAAAATATGGTCTGTACTGTTTGAATATTATTACAAATGATGACCAGAGCTCTTCTTCCAATAGCAAGAAGTTTTCTGATTTTTTTGATTTAGATTTAGCTTTCTTTCCCAGGCACTGCATTGAAGACAGCTACCTCATTATTTATATATTTATTACTTCATATTATTATTGGGTTGGTTTTTTTTCACAGACTGACAGAATTGGGGTTATTTAGACTAGAGAAGAGAAGGCTCCAGGGAAACTTTATTGCACACTTCCAGTACTCAGAGGGGGCGCACAGAAAAGATGGGGATGGGGTTTTTATCAGGGAATGAAGTTATAGGACAAGGGGTAAGAGTGTTAGGCAGAAAGGGTGGAGATTTAGATCAGACAAGAGGAAGAAAGTTTTTACTGTGAAG
>WAAB01013979.1:651737-676434 GCA_013389865.1 Piaya cayana | reverse complement strand
GCTGGCCTCTTCTCCCAAGTGATAGGGGACAGGATGAGAGAGAATGGCCTCAAGCTCCACCAGGAGAGGTTTAGGCTGGACATTAGGAAACAAAAATTCACGGAAAGGGTCATTGGGCACTGGCAGAGGCTACCCAGGGAGGTGGTTGATTCACCTTCCCTGGAGGTGTTTAAGGCACGTGTGGACGAGGTGCTAAGGGGCATGGTTTAGTGTTTGATAGGAATGGTTGGACTTGATGATCCAGTGGGTCTCTTTCAACATGGTTATTCTATGATTCTATGATTCTAAAACTTGGGGTTTTATTATGTAAGTTTCAGAAAGCCCGAAGACCTTGCATATATGTGAGGCTGAGCATCATGCAAAACACAGCAAGAGGCAGTTTCTGCCTAGACATTTTTGAGAAAGAAAAACAGCTTTACGGAGGATAAGCAACTTAATCTCTTAAGAGACCTGTGGCAGAACTAGCAACTGACTCTTGAGAATTCCCTCATGGCTGCGTCCCATGGGAATAAATGCAAATACAATCTGCTGGCATGCAATATATTACTGAAATTAGTAGAAGGGCACCTATTTATAGGCCAGCTGATAAGGCTTCCAACACTGGATATGACTAAAGTGGCTAAACCTTGTCAACTCTTCCAGTTATTCATCTCTTGTAATAGAGGAGACTGTTTCTCCCAACACATGTTGAGTCGTTCATATCTTTGAAACAGTACTTCTCACCATGGAAATGAATACAGACAGCTCAGCCAAATGCAGAAAAGGTAGTATTAGCAGGAGCTTGGTTTTTTTCAGGCCAGGGAACTGGGAAGTGGCTGCAAGTATTTTCTGGCAGTCGGAGAACCACTGTCTCTGCTGACAGTAGCTTAGTACCTGTGGGACAAGAGAAGAATCGAAAGGCTAGGATGGAAAAGAAAAACAAATGTTTATACCTACAGCTGGGTCTTTCAGACCCTTTGCAGTTTTATGTTGTTTAATTGGCTATTAGGAGAATACTACTATTAGAAATATCCCTCCTACACGAGGGAATGAATGTGAAGCCTTGTTTGCTCATTTGAGTGAGTTAGTACCTTCTTTTGTGTTCTTTTCGGATGCTGCCGAAGTTCTTCTGTCCTGTATCCAAATTCTGCCAGTGATTTGCCCAGCATCAGACATACAATGCACTAAGAAGAGTTAATAGAGAGGTGAAAGATTCCCCAAATTTGCCATTTAAGATCATCACAGTAAGATTTTCAGGAATATATGCTAATAAGAATGTATCCTCAGTGCTAGCTAACATATTTTTTTATACCTTGCAAGTGTCACTGCTGATTTCCAGACTTTCAACAGATTATTAGCATACCCAAGAAAGACATGTTCTAGCAGTTCAGTTCTTTGCAACAATGTCATTCTAGTCACCCTTTTTTGCATCAGAGAGCTTTGGACAAAGCAAGACACAGTTAACAATTCAAGAAATGTTTTCTGGGTATATGTACAAACAGGTTTTAACCAGCATTTCGTTTAACCTCTTTGCCTATACTTTGTTCCCCTAAAGCTGTTCATGTGCATTTCATTACCCAGCGTGGTTCACCTTTAAGCAGTTAATCCAATGCTTCTTACTAAATTGCATCCTTCATATTACCTACTAATTTCATTTTGATCAAAACCGTTCCTCTCTTGAGCTGTTTTCCCTCAACATGCATTACACTAGAAATTACCTTATTTAATTGTGAAGTGTCTCTGTACCAAGTGCAGAGATTATTTCTTAATAGCATCAAATGCAAAACTGAAGACAGGTGTTTTTTTCTTCTTCTTCTTTTGGCTATGTTTATCTTAGTCTCTGACATTAACAAAATGTCAAGTCACTTTAGCCAAGTGCAATTATGGAGAAATGTATCTAGGCAAAAATATTGTAATATCAGAACCATAAAATATTTTAGTACTGGGGCCCATAGAACATTAATCATTATCTTACACTGTATATACTGCACATTTTAAACTTTGTATAAAAATGTAATTACTTGAAACATCATGTTATTTTGATCTGGCACACAGACTTCAGCATTTTTAAAATAGGAGAATAACAAAATGAAAAGAAGAAAGAGGTTTGACAGGTATATGTTTCTTAAGGCAAAGGAGTCTTGATTTGATCTTTCAGCCACAGGCCACCTTTACTTATTTAATTACAATCATTGTCTGCCAGAAGAATCATAATGGAGGCTGTTACTAATTATTTCTCCAGTCAAATATAACATTCAGCCAGTTAAGTAATCAAAAAAATCATGACTTGAGTGACAAAACAAACAGTATGCAGACCAAACACTTGAAAGTGACAGTTTCTGAATACCTAATAGGCTACATTTTGATAGTAAAATTATCCTGCAAGCGGGTAGGCACAGAAGTACATTCACAGAAGATGGAATTCACATGCAACCATTCAGTAACCTTAAAAAAAATAAATAAATCATTGAAATAATACAGATTTCTGGATAGAGTTTAATTTTTTAATTTATTTCATTATCTTATGAAAGGCAAGAAAATAGCAGTGCCTTGTTCTCCAACGTTAGTATCTCCTACATAAAACAATCAATTTAAAGTCATGCAAAATAGCTAATGCTGTTGTTGCTGTCCTTCATCATAACTCAGTGTCATTTGACCTTTTCTGTGTGTATCCCCACCTTTTTCCACAAATCCCCTGAGTGACAGAATTTCATCCTAATCCCATTTCCATTTAGATGTTACAGAAAAAAACATCGTAGACTTTAGAGAGAATAAGCAATCATAATGGAAAGTTAATATGTGTATGAAATCTGGATTTTATAATAGTAAATTGAAAAATTACTATAGTATTTCAGGCCACTGAAGGGCAATGTTACTAAGAGTGCAAAGCCATCGATCAAGTGTTTTTAAACTTTCATTGTTTAGACTAATTTTTAATACTGAACATTTCTATTTCAGACAGCACCTTTATTTTGAGGTGATTCCTCACCTAGCGAGTGACCACACAATTTGGTTTTAAAAGCAGTAGTCATTTGTAAGAAAATGCCACACTAGAAAAATGTTTAGTTTACTTTAGCTGGCTTTTAAGCTGACCTAAATCTCACAACAGCTTCACAAGACTCTACAAAATGCACCATGGACTACAGCTTAAGAATTCCAGTCCTAATGAATTCTTAAAAATAAAAACTTCTGAAAGGACTCATAATTAAACGTAGCAAAAAAATACTTTGAATAATATGCAGTCGTACCTTTTCTTTTTTTTTTCTAAACTAAAGATAAATTAGCTTGCTTATGTCTAAAAGCTACATCAAAAGTGTACACACTGAAAAACAGTGAAACTCAACAGAGATCCTAGACAAAAGAATAATGCTTAAGCCTTGTCTCAGCTAGTCAAGGAGTTTCCCTCTCAAGCTTCAGTTTTCTACTGTTTGAAAGCACAGCTCAGATATACTAACAGCCACTGGAACTAAATGGAGTTTTCTATGACTAAACCAGCAGGCCATGGTGGTTGTTTGAAAGAACTTTTATTGTACTACAGCTCCCGCTGAATGGCTGACTAGTGTGGCAGACAGCTGTACTTTCCTCTTCACCCTCTTCCAACTCTGGTTACAGATTGTCCCCTTGCACACTGCCCCAGTTTGCTCACTGACCAAAAACTAAATGATTTTTTTATGGACTAGTTTTAGGCTGGCCTGGCTTGCTGAAGCTGTGACACAAATTTACATGAAGGAGGTATCAGGAGAGCTCATCCACAAGCCAAACCACCCCTTCTGGAAACAGTGAGATCTTAGACCAGATGCTGGAAGAGCACACAGGTAAGAAATCACAAGGCTTCCTATTCTACCACAATCCTTCCAGTCCTCAGCCTGTTATTGGCACAGTTTTCATGTATACTCCTTTTGTTTTACCCAAGACATTTTTGCTACAAAGTACTGTTAGTGATTTGCATAGAGTTATCTTACATTTTACTTCTATTTCTGGCCATTTTAAAACCAGTTTGCATCATGAACAGTTCACAGACTCCGATGGAGACTTGAACATCTCTATTATAATACCTCAATACAAAGCAGTGCAACTGTTAAAAAAAAAGTGAAGCAGCAGATGCATGCATTCTGATGATTTTGCATGCAATTGTTCTTCTGTGTTTTAAAACTTTAATTTTAGAAAGCATATGCTGGTACCAAAACCCAGAGCACTGATAGATCTCTCTATAAAATGATTAAGCACTGCATTTTTAAAAATGTCTTAGGTCTAGAAGGCTCTCAAAGTTCATGTTCTTCTTTGTACATATAGGCAAGATCTTGGCACTCTTTTTGGCAGATGACCCATGAAATGACTGCTGTATGAACAGTAATGCATTTACATAAATTATCTTCCGCACATAAAAACCAGAGGCTTTAAGCCCAATTACATCTTCCTGAATTGTACAAATACTCCCTTTGCAGTCAGTGGCAACTCAAGAAGACAAGGCCAATCCATATGTTATATTGATTCTGAAGGCACAAGTGTATGCGGTTAATCCCTCTCAAGCCTTGCAGAGCACAAACTCCTGGAGATCTTCCAAGCAGCCAGATGAAAGCTGCCTTTTGGAACCGGAGAAGAGATTCCAAAAGATGCTGGGCTGAGATCTGGCCTTGCTTTTATCAGTGTAAAATGAGACTATTTCAGTGGAGATGTGTATATGTATGCCAATATAAAACTTATCATTATCTTGCAGGACAGAATATAATGCTAACATTCTCTTTACTATTAATGTCTAAGAAAATCCAAATGAAGATGAAAGACAAATATTGTTTTGTTCCAGCTAGAAGTTTTATAAACCCCTAAAATGTTTGTCAGACACTTCATTATAGCTTTGAGGGTCTTCTGTGCTGCTAGTTCCTGGAGGTAATTCAGATACCAGAGTGATGACTGACAGTATAATTCTTCCTACATACATTGAAAACTATTAGAACTTGCAAATGCACCTGTGGCCTGTGTTTGCATGTGTGTGAGATCTCCTGTACAGATGCGACTTGTAACATTCATGACAGTTGTTACAGATGTTAAGATTGAAGGCTTAGCACCTTTAGATGTGTTCACACTGAATTTTTGTCTATCAGCCAGCCATTGAACTCTAGTATTTTGAAACTATGGTATTTCACTTGGGTGTTGGCACTGTTTTTTTGTGGGATTTTCTAAATACTGTAGGAATAAAAACCACCGTATCTTAAGCATAGCTCAGAATCTACAGTTTGACTCCCAGGATCCAGTTCAGAATCCTCAGAGTTCACAGTGCGACTGGATCATACAAGTAGCACTAAGGTTGAAATGGACTAGGCTACTAACTATATGTTGTACTTG
Source organism: Piaya cayana (assembly GCA_013389865.1). Lineage (NCBI taxonomy): Eukaryota > Metazoa > Chordata > Aves > Cuculiformes > Coccyzidae > Piaya > Piaya cayana. The sequence continues at coordinate 671,112 of WAAB01013979.1, read as the reverse complement.
TATGGTGTAAAAGTATATTGTGACTGGCTTAAGTTCCAATCTTAGTGCCCATTGTAAGTCAATATTGTCTAGCAAAATAAAATAAAATGCCTGAGGGAAGTCACTAAGACAGAGCTGTTATCACCGAGAGCATCATTTCCCCAATCTTTTCAAGCTTTCCTCACCACCTGTTTAGAAAACTTAGGTAACAAAAAAAAAGTTTGAAGTAAAGCTAAATATGTTCTTGTATATAAACTTTGTAATGTAAACATATAAAACAAAGGCTATCGGTTTGTGTGTGTTACACCGTATTCACAGACTGTTGGGAAATGTAAAGTATACTTACAGAAAACACTGATTTTTAGAACACCAAGGTTAGAAAGAGTCATTGCTGCCGGTTGACTAAGAATGTTTTCTGTTAACTTTTGAACCATTTGAAATAGTTGCCTCAATACTCCCAGAAAAACAGCCATTATTCATAAATAGCAGTCTATAAATTGGGGCAAAGCCATCTTTGTCTTAGAGACAAAGAAGTTGAATACTTGCTGTGCTGCTTTAAAGCTGTGTGATCAATGGCTTAAAAATTCATTTGTATCTTCCTATGCACCTTATGAAGAAAGCTAGTGTGTGTCTAGATTTGTTTTCAAGCCAGAAGATGCAACTCTACTGATTTTATGCTAAGCAAAAAGTTTACATTGTAGCGCTTTATTAAATTTAACTTTATAATAGTTTTAAGTAAATGCAGAAGAGGAGCACAGACTATAAAAGTAGACAATACCATGCAGAAATTAGAAAGAAAAAAAGAAAAATACATAATGTATGATGTAAAAAGAAACAGATAACGAAAATTAAAAGGATTTTACTAGAGAAAAACAATTTCATTTTATTGTAAAGCTCTAAATGAATAAAATAAAGTCTTTGAATGAGAAGATGATTAAAAAGACAAAATCATTAGCTGAAGATATTTACAAGTTTAGACTTTCATTTTGATTGTAATTTTAATTAGCTGGACACTGGGGGGGATGAAAATGAAAGCCTACATCATCTACTTACTCTTTAAATTGCATTCCACCTTAATTTTCTGCTCTTCAGTTCTTAATTTTCTCTATTTTTGTTCTAAGTAATCCGGTTATCAGAATAAAGTGATTTTCTCTCAGCCAGGTTTAACATTCAGTACTTGAGTCTGTGAACCAAAAGTTCACCCCACTGCTTCAATTTTTAGTCTTTCAATAGCAGAAACTCTCCAGGAAACTTTTCCAGTCTTTTGTCTGTACAGCAGGGTGCTTTATGTACACATGACAGTTATGTAGCTAATAACAAAGGATTCTATTTTTAAAAATAATTAAGTTCCATTTACACAGTTTCCCATGGAATTTACTCATAAAATGCAGGATGCACCAAAAGATTAAATGCCATTTTCCTGTTCATTAAAGCCATTTTTCTAAATGTAACTGAGTTATTTGCCTTTTTGTCTTGAAAGAACCACATGCCCAAGAAGTGGTTAGAGTCAGTTTATTCTTAAACAATAGAACTAATTATATTTCAACTGTGTCTGCAGCATACAGTTAACTTGCTGATTTGTACAGCAGTGCCAGGCCATGGACAGATACTTCTTTCACAAATTGCTGTACTGGTTGAAGATGCTGAAGACCCTGTTGACCTGGCTGCCCCTTCTGTGCCAAAAAGTGCTTCTTCAGCTGATCGGTCCGAGCGAGGGAACACAGTTGATCCTCCTGCTTCTAGCAGAGCCATCCATGTTGATTTAAATATTTAATCAATAGGTGCTGCAGGTGTGTAAGCAAAAAAGTCCAGTCACTGTGTGAGCATCCTCACTGTTTCTTCCTTCCCCTGAACATGACCTGTTGTCAAGTAATGGGGTTCCTCTGCAAGTTGACATGTAAGACACCTTGTTGGCTCATGAAGGTGAGCTGTGGAAAGGACCTAAAGGGACTATCAACACAGCAGGGCTTTCATCTGCACTGAAAATTGAAGATGCTATACAAAAGGGAGCAAGCCTGTATTTCACCACTTAACCTAGCCAGGTTAGCTAGTCTGGGCTAAAAGTATCTACACAGCAGTTAATGTTTTCTCTTAAAGGTCAGTGGAGGACTTAATTTTATCTCAGTAAGTCCTTGATCCTCTCCAAATAGTTTCTTTTAGGAACAACCCAGTCCTAAGAGATATGTTATATACCATTCTTATATTACATAATTAATTTTAGCTAACTGAAAACCAGCAAGTGTAGTTTGATCTTGACAAGATCATATTATCTCATTGTTTAAAAAGCAATTCACTCACAGGCCTTCTTGCCCTCTCTTCCCACTTCAGGAAAGAATGCAGATGGGATTCACTCAGGGTCTTTTTGTAAGACATTTTCTACTGAGGATATAAACAATCTTTAGCAAAGCCTACAGATAGCTTTCTGTACCTGGGAGTTCTTCTCTTTTTAGTGTTATTTTATCTCAGATCAGCAATGTGCTTTTGAAACAAGTCTGATTGTCCCAGTGTTCTGTGCTTTGATTCACATTGTCATGTGGTATTGAATCACATGAACTGAATTCCTTTTGGATTAAACTGAAGTGGAAAATGCTGTCGTGCATCTAATGCACTCCAGCTGCAAATGGACATTCAGTCAATTGAACCCAACTATGCCTTTTTAAAAAGTTGTTTGTTTTCTTTTTAAAAACATGTGACAGGGACATCAGACCCTCATCACCACCTTTTTTGTTTCAAGTGAACACTCCTGGTCAACGCTGCCAATGTTGATGCAAGTTTAAGGATAATCTACTTCAAATTCAGCACCTCTCTATTTCTAGTTTTACTTCTCTCTTTTGTAGAATTAGATGTTCATCGTGTAGTCACCTCCTCCCAGCTAATTCTAAAAGGTTCAGAACTCTGCCAAAATACAGTTGTCTGTTCCCTGGGAAGAACAGCCAATTGAAAATACTATATTTAAAGCTAAAGGTCCAATTACAAGGCCAATTTCTGATCTTGGTTGAGCCAATATAAATCTGATGTATTTCATTGACTTTAACCTGACTGCACTAGCTTTATTCCGGATTGCTCATATGTAATGAAATTGAGTTGCAGCATGGCTCTGATTATTGCTTTTTTTTAAGAGTTAACTAGCGATGTATGTTGCAATACAGAGTGCTTCCACCTTTGAAACAAGGCTTCATAATTATCACTTGTCTGTCAAAAGCATATATTCAGTCCAGTGGTGCTTCAAGGACTGAAGTGCTTTAAAGATTTTCTTTAATAAAGCTAGAGCTGGACATATCAAGGCATGAAGACTTTAGAAAAGCTGCCTGAAAGTAAGGACTAGTCAACTGGTGTAAAATATACATACATAAATACAAAAAAGATTTTTTTTTATCCAAAATAGCTCATGAAGGTAACTTTCTGTTTGCATTCTGGAGGAGTATCAAGACTTTTATGGGTTTCACTTTACCAGGTTTGGGAGAGTTCTGCAAAGAGGAGGTACACTATGCAGAATCTGCAACAGCTACATTTCTGCAAACTGATTACTTTTCAGTATTAAGATAGAGAATAGAGACATTGGCCTGGAGTTTCTGTGCTTCCATCCCATTCTTTAGGGTGTGTGCTGACTTTAGCACTGTCAAGCAATATTTGTATAGCAAGAACCCAATCCTTCCAAAACCAATTCAAAGCATTAAACATTAGAGTTTTACTCTGTATTAATCCCCATAGGAGCCTGTCTATCTGTAACCATTGATGCAGTTTTGTGAGGCAAATCTCTGGATACAAAAAATTTTTTTTTCAGTACATTCCCTTGTCCCTGCAGACATATGGTAGTTTTCTGGTTGTGTCATTAAACATGTAATAGAAATTTGTATGCAATTTTTTTTTTTTTAAACACGAGAAGAAAATAGTCTCATTTTTGTGTGCTTTGTAGACTCTGGTTTAAAAACTACATAAGTAGGCACATATGATTTACATAGTCCAAATAGCTATTGAATAAGCAAGCATCAGTACTGCACAGTCACTTTTCAAACCAGAACTTAAAGTATGTTTTCAAGTTTTAGGTGAACTCTCCTATCAGATATTTAGCTTCTACAACTTCTTTCCTCTTGCTTTTTCAAGTTATTTGTCTTTCTAGAATTTCCTTAAGGGTGGCAGACACCTTAAAGGTTGTTGTATGGTTAGGTTGGTTTTGGTTTTCTTTTTTTGTGGTGTTTTTTTTTTGTTTGTTTGGTTTGTTTTGTTTTTTAAACTTTATGCAGTTCAGTTACATCAGATATTGCAAATAATTCAATGCTAATTCTGTTTTGGTTTGTTTTCTTTTATTATTGGTACTTTACAGAGAATCCAGGGAGTAGTTTGAATTTCCCTATTTCCCTTATACTTTAAAGACTAGCAGAAATCTGTCAAACGAAAAATATGGCAGTGGAACTCTCCTTTGGCCTTTCACAATTAGCCTAGTCTCCTGGTTTCTGTGATAACTTTTTGTGAATTGCTAGAGGAAAAAGGAACAGATACTCTCACAGGTAAATTGCTTTTGTTAAATCATCCAGTTGAAATAAGTACAACTATTCAACCCTATATTCAGGAAAGAAGAATAATTCAGAAAAATATGTAAGTAAACTTTTAAGATAAGTATGTATTTCAGAGCTGTCCAGATCAAGTATGTTTTGAAATAGGTGCTGTCCTCTGGGAAGCTTTGATCTGTTTGTCCCTGAAATTCATAGATAGCAGAAACTCCACTTTATGGAGTTTTATTTTTTTCAAATTAAAAAGAAAGAAGTGAAGTAAGTAAATCAATGCTCTACTCAGTCGATCTGTTGCAAAATTGCTGCGGATAGTTATTTTCAGAGTTAACGACTAAATTACATTGGAACAGAGGGCTAACTGTAGGCAGCAAGTGCTAGATCCAATAAAGCATTTGGGAGCTGAACACAGGGTTAAAACAGAATTCAGGGATCCAACCTGAAACTACACTGCAGACCACACATTAGATAGATAATAGATAAATATGTCTCAATTAAAGCTAAAAGTGAAAATCTTGGTGCCAATAGCTTTTTCTTACCTGGAAATCAGATTTTTGCATAACATAATATAACACAGCTCTATCAACTTCTGAGTTTATGCTGGCCCTGAGTTTAAGTCTCTGTGTTTGAATGCTTGAACTTAGCTTCAGGTGCAGTACTTACAGAAAAGAAGTAAATGCAGAGCCACAACTTTAAAAATAAATAACAAAACTGAAACAGGTTTAGAGAATTATCCATCAAATTACATTTTTAAGAGTGGCTATTAAAATGTTGATGAAGGAATGTAAGATGATGAGTCCGGGACACTAAAAGACCAAATGCATGGGTTCTACAAGATTTTACACTAAGTACTAAGAATTTCACTTTATAACTCAATGTGATTAAATAGCATACTGCTGAAAATGCAGATGTTATACTACTATAGTAAAAAAAAAAGTGTTTTAAAGATGTTTCTAATTAAATCATCAAAGATCACAAAGAAAATAGGAAGAGACTTTACTAAGAGTGCAGTCATAGGCAGAGCAGGATTTAAGACTGATCTTTGAAGTTTCTGTCTTCAAACTACATGGCCTTGAAGCCACTGAAAGTTTGAAAGGTTTTTCTGGTGAAACTGGGTAATGTTATGGTTACATTGTGCTGCTCAGTAATATGTGTGATCTGCTTGTAAGGAAGGATTATTTTGAAGGGAAATTTGGTTTTAGATTGACCTTGGTTTCATATTTCTGTGGCAGCTAAAGAGAAGGCGTCATTCACAGCAGTGAAGATTTCTGCCAGTTATGTAACATTCAGATCTTAGTTAAGGATGTTTTAAAATTGCAGTGATATTGATAGACAGAAAAAAATAACGTAATTCACCTTTCTTTCAAAACAAAAGTGTTAGTATAAAATAAGGCTTCAGCAAGGACAAAAGGATTTATGAAAACAATAGTTTGTATATGGAATTTTTAATTAATCCTTATTTCTTACACCTGAGACAAGAGGCTGTTTCTGACCTAAAATAAGTGTGATCATTCTGTTACATTTTATAGGGATTGAAGTATGTGCCAACAACTATTAAAACAGTCCATAACACAGTTGAGATTGTGGAGCTACCTTGCTTGTTCTCAAAATATTCCAGTACTGGAGGAATAATGTCTTCTGTATGCCAAAGGCTTTTCTCTGCCATCCAACCTCCTGTCATTATGTATTGTTTGAAGGAAGTATTTAACCATAAGAAGCTATGGATGAATATGTTCAACTATTGGAACAAACCCATGAATCTATGCCAGACCCCCTTGTTCTCGGATATTCCATTCATATACTTAACTCCAAGTCTGGTTCTTTGTCACTATTTTCTTCTACAAAACCAAATTCTTCTAGGCTGAACAGTAAGTGTGTTTCTATTTAGTTTAATATTCTTTCTCCTTTATACAGAAATTAAACATTCTTACTTGCAAGCTGATCTTCACTTCCCAGCAGGTCAGTAGTAATTACTTGATTCCATGCTGCCCCCATCCTTCAACATCTGAGTCAAGATACCCCTGCAAATAAGGGGCTGATGGAATTGTGAAACACATTCATTCTTGCAAACGTCTTCTGGAAAGAGGTGAAGGAGCAAATTCTTTATGGAGTAAGACTTGCCAGGCTCCTTGGCTGACATCCCAAACTAAAAGCTCTCTTGCATTTTGAAGTCTATATGTGACTTATTCACCTACTTTTCTGGGGAACTAGTTTAGGTTGATTGCTTTATTCATGTCTTTCTTATCTCTAAAGACCTCATAACTTTTTTTGTTGTTTTAGTACAGTGACCACACTATTAACCCAGTCAATAGTGCCTGAGTTGACTCCAAATGATTGAGCCATCTGGTGAAGTTCAGTTTGTATTCTGTCTCTGAGAGTTAATTGGGTTTTACATGGCACATCTACTTCAGAAAGCAGTTTGGGGCTTGTTGCATTGTGATATATTATAGATTAAATGCATACAAATTCATTAAAAACTTCATCAGATTCATTAATTGTAGTTTGTATTTCAGTAGACAAATTTGTTTGGTTATATGCATTTGCAATTGACTGTTATATCTAAACATGTTTCCTCTTTCAGTGCTTATAGTTTTATCCAGTGAAATCTCCTCTGTAGAAAGAACAGTCTGGTTTCATCTCCCGAACATTTTAATTGCATGCTAATCAATCATATTTAGTACGTTGGTATTTAGGCATTGGGTGGTTGTTTTTATGCATATGTTTACCACTATTACATTTCACACAACTTGCAGATATGCTGCATGTTGCTTTTACTTCTAGGATCACAGACTATTATTTATTGAAATGGTCTGGTTTTGAATGTTTGTATAGAAACAGAATAATTAACTTTCTTGGTGATGATCTAAGCTTTGCTCTCTGTGTGTATGCCCAGGATGTAATTTGGTTTTGCAAATATTAAATTTTTGCTGGACGTAAATCAATTTTGCATAATGGATGCTCTATGGTATGTCTGGTGTCCAGCCAAAGCTGTGAATCTTAGCAATGTGGCTCTAGATACCATGACTATTTGTAAAAGACCTAGCAGCTTAGAGCAGCATAACATTGAGACACTGTGGCTATCAGCAGAACCTTGGAAGCACAAGTTCTGTGTTCTCTGTACTAACGGTAAAACAGAAGAAAAACTTCTTTTCCATAGAGCAATGACTTTAGCGATAACGTTATGATCATCAGAGGCTGATACCTTATTTATAATCATTTAGAGGTTGCAAGTATTATGCAGTCTTTCCTCGTATCTCTTCATCCTGGTTTGATTACATTTCTTTTCTTTGGAATATTATTTTTTTATTGTTTAGCTTTGAACTTCATCTTTATTTAGAGAAACAAATTTTTTTTACTCAAGTAGAGATTTCAGTCATTTTTCCAAAATTTGCTATTTCATTTAGAAACATTTTTTTTGTCAATGTAAATATTCAGTGGTTTTGTAACATCCAAATTACTTGATGCAACAATCCTATAAAATGATAACTATTTATAGCAAGATACTCACCCTCCAAACAATTACGTGGAAACTGACATTTTACAAGATTATTTACTTTATACATAACTAGCCTGTATTTATTTAAAATGCTATTGGAATACTTTTTTCCCTAGAAAAAGAAGGGAAAAATTTAAATGAAGCCAAAAATTCAGTGATCATTCTTAAAAACCTCTGGACTTTTTGGTAAGGAGGGAATGATATTTTTATAGGAAAATAAATACATCTGAAAATGTTATCATCTTCTTCACAGTACTTATAAGCTTCAATTATGCCCCTCTGAGTTGAATTGTCTTCTACATGACCATGAGTAAACTGTTCACATCTCAAACATTTTGCACTGCCACGTGCATGTTCAAAGTACTACTTGATGGTCTTTGCATACTACTTCTTTAAAAAGGAAATACTTCTGTACCAGTAACTTTTTGGGTTAGATCAATGTTTATTTGACTTTTAAAAAATGTGTTCAGCAATTTCCAGCTATTTCTGGTTGCAAAGAAATATACAATAGGGCTTCAAACCCTGTGGGCCTATGACATGCAACAGTATGCATGATTTCTGTCCCTTCTGTCTTATTTTTTACAGTTCTTCTTCCAGGAAATTTTGAGAATACTTCAAGTGCTTCTGGGTTTGCAAAATTCCTTCCAGCATGAAGAATAGTGGTAAGCTGATGTGCTCTACTTTTGTCAACATCGCATTTATTTCTGACACTATTTATGTAGAACAAGTGGCGGTTAAAAATTCTCCCTACAACTAATTTCCACTCCCATTCAGTTGCAGAGATTAAGGTTATGACAGGCTATGCTCCTCTTGTATCTCAGTGTGTTCTGACTGTAAGGGATCCTCAACAAAATTCTGGAGTTAAAACACCCCAAGAAGACATTTCTTCCATGACATTATGGGGCTTCCCCTTTATAAAGACAGACCAAAACAGAAATCCCAACCATTTAAACTGAAATTCAATGAAAAAATTAAATGTGTTTAACATATGGCATCCTAAAATACCTGATAATTTAAATCTACGGTAAATGTTGAGAACATTTTTACTGTCCTCCCTACATTACCTCACTTGGATCATTTGTCTTTCACAGGACTAGTAAACCTTAATTTGCTTTAGCAGCTTTGAATGGATTTTTATTGTTTCTTACCACAGCCTTTCAACTCTGGTAATTTGAAAACTAAATATGAACTGCAAAACTCAATCAGTCCTGTAGTATTCTTTTAATATCAATTTTTATATAATTAGCCCCCAAACTGTGTTCAATTACTGACAATTATTCTCATGCACTTTGAGGAACAACACTAATTTCACACTTAGCAGCATTTTAAAAGGAAGGTGATTCACACACTACAGAAAAAAAGTTCCTCTCTCTAGAGCTATACAGCATTGTTGAAGAACTTATGAAAAAAATGGGATTCCACTGTGATACAATACCAGAATTCACATTTTACAAAAACACACATTTATGTGATTTTGTGTTGCAGGTAGTTCATGTTAGTATTCTTATAATGCTAATGAGACCTATTATAAGCTTGTCTGTGTTCATTTTAAACCCATACAATTATGGAAAAATCCACAGATATTGATGGGCCAGACTAAGACTAATGATTGAAGTGATATGATCAGAATCTCTTCTATCCAGATTCATTTCTCTTAAGTTGTCTTACATGTATTAGGAGCATTCCTCTTTGAACTGTTACAAGGTGCTTTCCCTCAGTTTATAAAATCATATGTTTTCTCATCTTTGGCCCTTTCTTTTTCCCTGTCCCATAAGAATAGAGGTGGAAAGGATTGGTGGTACTATGGTGCCATGACAAATATCATAACTCCCTTCTTACTTCTTCTTCCACCTTTTTATTGTTAAGCATGACATCATATGGTTATGGAATGTCCCTTTGGTCAATTGGGATCAGCTGTCCCATCTCTGGGTCCTCCCAGCTCTTTGACCACCCCCAGCCTGCTTGCTGGTGAAGTGGTATGAGAAGCAGAAAAGGCCTTGATGCTGTGTAAGCACTGTTCAGCTATGACCAAAAAAAGTCCCAGTGTTATCAACATTTTCCAGCACAAATCTGAAACGTATCCCCATACTAGCCACTATGGAGAAAACTAACTCTATCCCTGCCAAAACCAGCATATTCGCTACCCCTGGTAATGACATATAGCTTCTGCTCCAGTGAGGTCGTTGGAACTATCAGTCACTTTGTAGGGACAAATTATTTTTGTTATATCTATTTTGTTGCTAGACTCTCTGATGGATCTTGTGACAATTGGAAATTCTATTTATTTATGTGCATATTTTTAAAAGGTTGTCAGTGGAGCCCAGAGCATTGACTGGGTAGTGTTATTATAGAGTAGTAAAAAATCCAAATAAAGAAATAAATCAGATGACACATTCCTCAAATGAGAGTTACAAAATGGAACTAACAGATATTGATAAGTAGCAGTCTTCAGAAGATCATCTGAATTATCTAGTATGTGCTATGAAGTTTAAGCAGAGGAGACAAGGAAACAGAAGAGTTATTGTCAAAACAGCATGCAGACACTTAACAACAAAAATAACAACCTTTTTGTGGCAAATGACAGCCAATCTTAGCTCTAGTGTATATCTCAATGATATGAACGAAAGTTATATGGTAAATAAAATAGTCTACATTGCAACTTCCCAACAAATTGAATGGGTGAAGAATAAGGACCAGCAACTAAATTCCTCCAAAGGACAGATACAAGGTTATTTTAGTTTAAATGTAAATTTTGAGTAGAGTCCTACCAACACCGTGAAGTGGTGTTGCTGTTAAGATTTCATTCTTTATAGTGAGCTCTAATTTCAAGTGAAATGCTGATGTAAACCTCTGTAATAATGATTTTAAGGTGAGTCAAGGCCCGCCCACAGTGTGATAGCCAGCTGCAGGGTTTTACAATATCTTTTACTGGGGTGGTTCACATTTTTTTCCAGAAAGCTGAACTGTATCGTCTTTCCTTTTTTGGCATACCAGAGCTATTATATGTCACCAGGGAAAAATCAGAAATTTATAAAATTGTCAGTGTGCCCCGATTTAGCCCCACCCCCCAGCAGCTCAGTAGCTAAAACTGGGCAGCTTTTAGTCCCAATATACCCCTCACAGGAAAGGGAAATGAGAAAGAAAAAGACTTGCTGATTGGAAACTAACATAAATCCAGCTTTAATGCAACAATAATACTAATAATAATAAAAGAAAGAAAATAATATTAGTATGAAAAATTAAAATATATACAGGTATACAAAACCAATTCATATTCTCCCGATGACCATATGCCACTGCTGATGCTGTAGGGCAGGTGCAGGGAAGGGCCCCGAGTGGACTCAGTAGCAGACAGGAACTGCAGTCAGGAACATGTGGATGGGTTCAGAGAGAGACAGACAAGTTAAGCCCTCCCTGAATGGCAGCCATCAAAGAAGAGGGCTGATCCTCATGATCTCTAAGCTTTTATACTGAGCATGGCATGGAATACTTCATTGACCAGGCTGTTCACCCGTCCTGTTCTCTCCTTCCAGCAGGTACAACTCCCTTGGTCATCAACTCTAGGATGGCCTTAATTTACTTAGGCATAGGTGTGAGCAGTGGTCTCTGCACACCACTGGCCCACTACTGCAGTGATAACTACAAGGCTGAAAAAACAGAGAAAATGTTCTAGTTTAGCCCAAATCAGATCACAGAGTCAACTACAGATCATGCCAGTGATTACCTGGGAACCATGAGTGACAAGATGAGAAGGCAATAATAGAAGGAAGCCCCAAATCATACTCAGTCAGCACATAAGTAAACGTCTTCATATGCTATGTAGGATCTGTCTTTGGAGGAAAAAGAGGAGTTTAGCATGTATAAACCCCATCTTTGAAAGGTATATTAGAATGTAGACTAATCCAAAGCCCACTAAAGGCAATAATGTTTTTTTCTGCTGATTTGGGAGGCTTTGGAGAATGATCATGCAGGTGACAGAAGCAGCCTCAGAAGCTTTTGCAGGCTAAGGAAAAGTATGATTTCTACAGTGTTCCACACTTTATATAGCTACAATACTGAAAACAATCTCAATGCTGTTTGTAGTGCTTCACAATCCACAACTTCGTAGTGGTAGTTATCCTCTCTAAAGTGAATAATGTCTGTGAAAATTAGGGGCAAAAAGTATTTATGACAAACACTGTAATAACTCTGACACGAGCATTTACAGTTTATAAGGTAAGTAATATGCATTTTAAAATTAAGTTGCTCTAATCTGTCTAACTGCTGTGGTTTTTTGTTGTAGATCCAAACTATTGTGTGAATAACGTCTTTTAAATAAAATTTAGATAAACTTTTTACATATTTACACAAGATATCTCTAAGGATATTTCTTACTGGATCACATAGCCTCAAGAAACATTATAAAGTTGAAAAACTGAAATAGCAGAAGATAAAATTTAGGAATATAAAATGTCTGGTTAAAAGAGTCAGGGTACGGAATCTCATGAACGCTGAAGTTGCTTTGTGAGCTCACCTGCCTTTGTTTACCTATTGCAGTGTCCTTGGTATGTATCAAACTGATATGTACACCGATATCTAGGCACAACATAGTGAGTTAATAATGGAGCTTTAGTCTTAACTGTGAATTCCCTTGCATTAGTTGGTATATTATTGATATAGATAGGATTTTGTGGCTTAATATGTAGCAGCACATAGAATGTCAGCTGGAAATCCATTTTGTAGTTGTGGAACAATATACAGAATACAATAAACCCATTTCCACCTTTCCATTCCTTTCTTACAGTAGGAAGCCAACATTTAGAAACCCATAGCAAACAAACACCTGCTAAGCATAAATCACAAGCATGAACACAGCACTGGACAAGTTCAGAGAGATACGATGGGAGAAAAATCCATGGAAAACCTTAATAGTCATTAAGAACACCTAACATTTATTTCACAAACTGACAGGTGGCCAGTGAATTGACTTCAGAACAACCATAAAGAGAGAACTGGTTATTATGCTAGTAAAACTTAAGAAACAGAGCTTTTTAATAAGCTGCACTCTGTTAGGAGTGAGAGAACCCAAGCAGGAAAAAAACAATAATCACATCTAGCAATAAGAAGAGGATCAACTAATATCCATCATAATTTCTCCCTGTTTTGCTTCTCCCTATTAGTATGACATATAGTAGAAGTAGAAACAGCCTAACAAGATACTGAGGAAAACAGGTGCAGAAACAAAAGCATCTTCCATTTAGAGAGTCAGCATTTTTCTTTGGAGAAAAACCCCTGTGTACTATGCAGGTTGGAGCCTAGGTTGCCCATTGTTTGTGCCCATTGTGTGATGTGTGCACTATTTTATCTCTTCCTGCAGAGTTTGTTTGTGACATACATTACATATATGCCCATAAAGTCACCCAAAAATGCACTGAAAAGGTTCAATATATGTCATGGCAAGCATATTTCTTTGTTAATTCCATAAAGACAGTCTGGAGGAGCCAAGTCTCCTACAATTTTTGTGTCCACAGTGGGGAGAAAACAGCACATTGCATACTATCATTATCACAGAATTATAGTGTGCTATGTAATACTTTTCCTCTTGCCAGAGAATGAGAGTGGAAAAGGGGTAGCACATTGCCCCATTACTAATGCTTAATGTATGACCAATCAGAAGCTGAAAATCATATGACCAGTGGCAGCTTATGCCATCCCATCAGTTAGTAAATTGGATGCAGTTTGTCAGATGGACACAATATCCCTCCACTGTAGGTGGTCTCTGTTTCATTAAGTTTCAGATTGATGGTAGTGAACAATAATCCAAAAGTGTGCAATAGGTACATCAACCTCATTTTTCATTAACAGTGCTTCCCAAACATATTGGAAGCAGGTACAAAACATAGATTTTGTTTGGCTTACTTTGATCCATGCAGAGACTATTGGGTATCTGACTTCACTGCTGGAGGCTTATGGTTTCAGTTAGTGGAACCTGGTACAGCAACTGGATGAGGTGTTTTTGGTATAATCTAGTCATTTACGTATGATGCAGAAATAGCAGGTGGCAAAGCTGCTAATTTTTTTTTTTTCTGAAGTAATTAGCAACCAACATTCTATTTACATACAAGGTATTGGAGTTACTACAGAACACTTCTAAATTGCATGTTAGGTATGAGAGCGGTAGTGATTTTTTTTTTTTTTCTGTATTTCCCAAGAGATTAAAAGAAATGTTGGTGCATTTTTGCTGCTTCTAAAAGAAACAAAAAGACTCTGAGTCTTCCCCAGGATTGCTGAAGTGACATACAAAACAGCTATGGGTGTATCTTACACATTTTTACATTATAGGGCTATGTTTGCTTCACAGTGAAATAAATTCGTAGTAGTATATTATGTTGCTTAAATAATGGCTAATTGAAAAGGTATTTTCAAAGCAGGGGACTTTGGATCCCTGCAAATAACTTAGTATTTATAATGATAGCAGAAAACTGATATTAGGCACTCTATCAGACCTGCTGTCATCAGAACTAACATGGTACCACATACTTTCACTATCTTTGGTACACTTTTCTTTTTAATTTTGATATTGAAAAAGCATGCATATACATAACAGTAAGTTAAGCATACTTATTTTAAAAATAAAATCAAAGCTAAGTAAAATACTATTAAGCAAATCACTATCAATTTTCTCATATTTAAATTAGTTTCTCATGTGAATGGATCTTATTATATGGAAGTATACATAGTGTATACATCAAGCTATATATGTAGACAAGATAGACAATATGGTTTACTCTTTAGCTGGATTTCTTATCTCAATTTTAAAAGAAGTTTCCATGCACAGTATTTCCTTGTCTCCTTCTGAGATATGTATATCTAGGTCCTGAAGATTTAAAGAAACCTCTCTATCTGAACAGCATGAACATGAGCACTGTTCTGTATGGGGCAGAGGGAGGGGGATGTCTGTGTGTGCGTGTATTTGGCATGAATTTATATGAAACGTATTGACGCAGAGTGTCACATCATACCGTTCTTTTTCTTTTCCACAGTATTTCTTATCATTGTTTAAGAATATCTTTTCATTTTTGTGCTCTTCCGTAGTTATCTAACATAACTGGGCAACTTTTCTTCTGAAGTTCTAAAAGATATGTCCATTGCCCTGGTTTTTCAGCCTTGAGCATATCTCTTTATTAGATCACTTTTAAGAACATAATACATTGATATTCTGCTTTAATTAGTGTCATGAAAGAGAAAAAGCCCTTCAAATGTCAATGGTTTGCAAAAGTTGTTGGAGCACCTTCTTAAAGCAAATCTGAAGGTCTGGCCCTCACTAATTTTTTTTTGTTCCTCTCTCATGATCATATTACAAGAGTTTTTTTGTAAACTGGTGTTATAAACGATTATTTTTAGTTAAGAGAAGCACCAGGAAAGATTAAAAAATGTATATAAAGACGTTTTGGTTCTTGATCTTCTTTCTTCTCATCTCAACCTTTAGAAAGTCTTGCTGGAAGAACACAAGGAACAGCAGGAAGGTTTCTAACAGATCTTTGAGACCTCCTTGCAGTCAGATCCCAGGGGAGCTAGAACAGTATACCTCTGTGGTTCAAAAACTCTTTGGGCCAGAAAAAGGGGCCTTTATCTGCTGACATTTCAAACATATTCAATCAAATATTGATCTAGAAAATCAGCCACTTTTTCTCTAGCAAAGAAATTAAATTAGTGCTACCTACTGAAGATCTACAAATGGTTCTCCTGAAGATAATGATAGTACCCTAGGCTATTTCTAGGATCAAAAGTTTTTATGGACACCAAACTGATTTAATATTTTCTGTAATGCATGGAGAAAAAAGGGTGAAAGATCGGCTTGCCAATAGTAATGTGCTGGAGATTATCTCATGTGGCGAGTCCTTGCATCAAGGAGCCAGGTAGGTTTTTCAAATCCATCTCATCTTTGGAATAAAAGAAACATAATGGAGCCCATTTCACCTTACACTAAGTTTTTCATTACCAGTAGCATCTGATCCCTCTTATTTAAGTTGGCTGTGGTAGCACATGCTCCTCTAACTCATAAACATTTCTTGTCTCTGTTGTCTTCTGTATTCAAGATGTCCTGTATGTTGCTTTGGAAGAAGCGGGAAGTCTCTTCTTCATATTCTAAAGACTAACATATCATAAAACATGGCTAGTGTGCAATAATGAGATAAAGATATTTGAAGTACCATTGTTGAAATATTTTCATCATTTCTACTATGCAAAAAGGTAGTCTTTACAAAAGAGTATAGAGGCTTAATAATTTTATTAGTACTCTATTCTATGAATTTACTGGAAAAAATAATGAGGTATTATTTTTTATTAAAGTGTTTCTCACATTCTTACCCATAAAATAATGTCTTGAGGATTTGACTACACTGAGACAAGGGACTGAATTGTTACTGGCTGAATCAATAAAGGGTGGATTTTTCACTTCTCTAAGTTTTCCGCAAGAGGGATGCAAGATTTGGTGATGTTTTGACGTTCTGACAGTTTATATTCACTACTGAACCTGTATAGTTGTACTAAGTTTACATATTAAAAAGAGGTACAAAGTATACATTTTCTAAATATATCAAAGCCTCTCAGAAGTTCTGAAGCACTGACTTAAAAAAAGGAATTAATTAAGTGGTTTGGAAAGTCTAGGGTTCACCAAAGATTAAACTTCTCTCATCTGTTGCTTGGTTTTGTTGGTTTTCAATTATGTTTGACTTGTTAAAAGTTCCTGTGTTTAGACTGTCTGGTAGTAGTTATAGATAACATTAAGTAATTTTAAATAATAATAATTAAATATTATGTATATATTCACATAGAATTATTGAGGTTGGAAGGGACCTCTTTCATTATCTGGTCAACCCCCCTGGCTCAAGCAGAGTCAGGTGGAGATGGCTGCCAAGGACTGTGTCCAGCCAAGCTTTGAGTACATCCACAGATGGACTCCACAGCCTCTCTGGGCAGCCTGTTTTAGTGCTTGGCCAACCTTCCAGTAAAAGTTTTCTTGTGTTCAGACTGAATTTTATGCTTTTAATTTGTGTCCACCATTTTTTTTTGTCCTGTTGGTGGGCACTACTAAGAGTCAGGCTCCTTAGTCTTCATTACCTCCCATAATTTATTTATGCATGTTAAGATCCTTCATCAACCTTCTCTTCTCCAGGCTGCAGTCTCTCCTCATAAGAAGAGATGATATTAAGTAATCAGAGCACCAAGAATATTCAACTGACATACCTTGAAACTCTTTTCACAATGCAAAATAATTTTCCAAGGAATTTAGAACTAAAAACTTGATGTGTCCCCCTTTTCACTTTTTTGTTCGTAACAGCAAACTTGCATACAACAGACAGTCCAAAAAGAGGTAGAAACTCCCTCTTGCAAAGGTGCTCCATTATGTAATAATATTTCTGTGGGTTACATGCAGATTACACAATTACCAGATGTATCTGTTAATCCTGTATATAACTTACTGTAACTCATTTTCCTGGGAAAATAATGATACAGATTCCTTTTAAAGGAATTATAGAGCATCAAGATGTGAAGTTAAATATTAATACAGCTTAAAGAATTACTTCCCAGTTTTACGGAACCTAAACCCTAAACTTCTAGTCACCTCCTTCTACTAAATCCTTAGCAAACTTGATAAACTTTCCTAAGATCTCTCAGGGTAGTCAGCAGATGGATTAAATAAGTCCCTCTACTCTCTACCCTCTGTTATTCATTCCATTTTTCTCCTTCCAAAATACCATTTGGCTTCAGAAAAGTCCTCTTGTTTCAGACAGTGGAGAGCTTCAATGTTGCTATTAATTTCACTTCCATCATCAGGCAGAGGATACCAGCAGAGAAGGGTCTCATCTTTCAGGGGAAGATTTGTGTCCACCAAATACTTACCTACAGTCCAGTTACTTTCAGAGTAGTAGTATTGCCCATTCTTTAGCCTTGATTGAACTGATAACTTGCTCCCAAGGGACAGAGAGGTGAGGAAATCTGCTAGTTAGAAATACAGAGAATTTTTATGTTTGAACTAACAACTGCAAATTCTTCTTTGCAGGAACAAGAAACTTAGCCTCATGGTACTGGTAATGATTTTGCTTGCCGGACTATCCTAGGGAGCAGTTATATGTTAGATGGAGAAAAAGATTGCTTGTTTGCTTGTGAAAATGAAATATTGCAGGGCTAAAAGAAGCTTGTGTGCTGAGTGTCCTCTCAAACATAAGCTATAAATATGGGGAGCCACACATTCTGAAGGAATTCAGTTAAGCCCTTCAGACAAATATTCTAAATAAAGACCCATGTTTAAGTGTCCAGAGTTCTCAGAACAATATACTCTACAATGAATAAAATATAAAACCTGCTTTTAAATGAACCTGATCTGGTAAAAAACCCTGTGTTTCTTATTTTCTGTATACAACAGGACATTCACATACCAATTTATTAATTAGAACTCACTGAATATGTCATAAATATGTGGACAAAGGTAAATTGCTTAATAATTTAAATCTAGTCTTTCAAACCCTTAACAGAATTTAAAAAAAAATTAGTCACAAAGCTGGAGACAAAAATAGAAGTTCTATGCCCAGCAAAGTTCCCATAGCTTTCAGGCAAGAAGATTTCACTTAGTTTTTGTCATGCATCAAGCCAACTAGGAGATTAAGAAAAGGAAGAAGAAATGAATCCTCAGTTTCACTATAGCAGAATTTGACAACCAAATGCATGCTATTCTGAAGGAGGAGTGGCATCACTTAATATATTTTTTAATGAGGAAAGAGAGATAAGTATTGAGGTGAAAAAAATTGCAGGTGACACAAAACTGCTCATGTTAATCATGTCCAGAGAGGGTAATGACAAACTTCAGAAGAAAATAAACAAGTTAGGTGAATGATCAGCATGATGGTAGATTAAATTCTGTGTCAATATACACAAATTAATGTACTTCACAATGATTTTTTAGCTATTTTTACACCTTAGTGAGTTCTAAATTAGTGGTATCAAAGAAAAAGAACCCAGACATCTTTGTCAAGCATATGATAAATTCCTCCACTTGGCATGCAGCTATAGGAAAACATTTCGATACAGGAAGAATTATATGAAAAGTTCTTTAATGTCATTAAATCACTTGTCCTCTACATTTCAAACACCATCTACAATCCTGGTCACAAACTGCAAACAGAAGTTTCACAAAATTAGAAGCAGCTTAATTCAGCAAGAAAGACAGAGGAGAAGGAGAGAACCGGGCCCAGAGAGTGGTGGTAAATGGAGTTAAATCCAGCTGGAGGCCAGTCACAAGTGGGGTCCCCCAGGGCTCAGTGCTGGGTCCAGCCCTGTTCAGTGTCTTCATCAACGACCTGGATGAAGGCATCGAGTGCACCCTTAGTAAGTTTGCAGATGACACTAAGCT